>PVKA01009897.1:0-66488 GCA_004027165.1 Ctenomys sociabilis
TTTTGTGTATTTGGTACAGGGTCTCACTACACAGCTCAGACTCATAGTGATCCTCCTGTTTTTAGCCTCCCCAGCACTGGGATTACAGGCACGCACCACCACACCTAGGTGTGGTCCCCCAGCTCAGCATGCCCAAGGGTGGGGCCAGCGTGGCATGGGGATTTCAATTTAGTTAGTACTAAAATTAGACAAAGTAAGTCAGGAGTTTAACTATGAAAAACTACGTGATGAGAATTCTAACTTCATCATAAAGTTCCAAAAATTTATTTTATTTATCTATTTATTTTGTATTTTAGGGAAGGGTCTATAGGGTGTTCAGGGTCTCACTACTAGATCAGACTTGTGGTGACCCACCTGTTTACAGCCACCTGAGAGCTGGGATTACAGGTACACACCACCGCACCCAGTCTCCATTGCCATCTTAGTGCATTCCACAGGCAGGGCTGGATTGGCAGGCCTGAGGATTGAATCCCATGCCCCTGCACCTGCTTGCAGGCACTTTAACCCACTGAGCTATTTTGCTGCCCCCCCAAAAAAATTTTTAAATGCATAAACTATTGCATTTAAACAGCTGAATGTAGCTTGTCTTGGAAAAGCTACTGAGGGAAGAAAGCAAAGGTAGCACTCAGCTTCAGAGATTATAGAAGAGCAAAGAATAATTGCAAAGCCCGCCTGGGGGCTTCCCACTGGTGGAGGGACTCAGAGCTTCCTCTGACACTGAGGCTTGGATGCTGAGGGCAGGGCCCATGCCAGAATCTCCAGGAAGTTCTATGGTATCTGATGCAGGTAGCCAGGTATGCCAGAGGTGTTTAGGAGATATTTGTGGGCATATTTACTTGACAAATAACTTTTACCTGGATCTAATATGTTTTCCACACTGGATCAGTGCATCTATAGTCATTTTTTGGTCCAGAGCAGGAAAGTGTGCCTGAAATGCCATGGAGGATGTGCACACAAGACAATGTTTTCAGGAATGTAGAAATTTGATTTCTCAGATTTTGTTTTTAAACCTATGTAGCAAGAATATGAGAATAAAGCACAGGAGAGGACAGACAGTCCTTAAGTGTATGGTGATGGATAATGGCTCAAGGCAGCTGAATAAATAATGTATATTTAGCTGGCTCTCTGGGTCTTACTCAAGCTTTTTTACAGCTACCAGGTGTGTCATGCACACAATTTTCTACAAAGTTGTCAAATTAAATAGAATAGATCCTGAATGATAATCAACCCTCTAAAAGAGAAAAACAAGAAGAAACACACTACCATCATTTCTCCTTCAAGATGTCCCTTGGCTTTGTCATGAGAAACATAGATCCAAGGGTGAAGCGTCAGATTTGAGACTGTGCCAGATGCACTACGCAATGTTCTGTGCTTTCCACCTGTCCTCATTATGGGCTGCTTGGGTTTGTCCTGCACATGTAAACCTGGTACTCACCATGCCCCAAGCACAATTTCAATGCTGCTGTTCCTGTAGTGTTTTGTACATGGAGTGGGAAGGGCTTGGAAAATGTTTGGTGGGTAAATAAAGTGTGTTTTGTTTTAGCAATGTTTATGAACCGTCTAGCTTCTCCTTTATGTTTTTAAGTTCCTTGGGTCAAGGATTACATCTTAGCACCCACATAACTCTTTAGTGTGGATGTAGGCATCCATTTGTGGCTGCTGGTGTCTGAGGGAGTGGAGGAAGGGCCACATTTCTCAAGGCCACAAGGGGCCCATACATCTATATCATTAGTCTTGCCTATTTGGCAACAGAAATGGTCTGACCTCACAGATTCATGGTAAGAGTTGGAAAAGGATCTGAGAGATTATTAAAATTAAACCCTTTATCTTACAAAATTAGAGTCTAACAAGATAGAGTGTTTTTGACAAAGCCAAGAAAAAATTTGAGTTGTCTTTAAAGTCATTTTTTTGAAGTATTTTTAAATTTTAACTAAAATATCTTCATTTCACTGCTCTATATATCTTCTCAAATAGTTGCTATAATCAGTTACTTCTCAATAAGCTATAAAAGCTTTTTAGCTAGTTATTTCCTACATGACACATTTCAGAATATTAAATATGTTCTCACCAAGTCACCAAGGTAGAATATATCTGACAAGCCAAAGATAGGTGTCATTAAAAGATAAGACATTTTCAAAGGGGTTATCCAAAAAATGGTAACATGACTCACATCTTCCCTGCCTACTTCAAGGTAAAAAGATGGAGCAATAAAGGTGCTCAACAAATAGTACCTCTTCTTCTCCTTGCTGATTCTGGTTATACTGCAAAACAAAACAAAAGGTAGCAGTTGGAATAGAAATATCATGTTCATTCCTGACAGGCTGAGCTGAAGGGCAGGCTGAGTATGGCCTTGAAGAGAGTGCTTCTGGGAGCCCCAGATTTATGCTGCTTAACAGTGACTCTCTGAGGCAGGCCCTGGGTGGGAGGAGGAACCCTGGGGTATTTGGAGGGCTAGGAAGAAGCCTGGAGTGTTGGAGCTCAAGCTGGACTGGCCCGTGGACACCAGAGTCAGTCTGGGAAGAGCCATGCCCTGCCACACAAGTTGGGGAGATGGAGTGTGAAGATTCTTTCTCTGGAAGAGGATGGGCGGAAGCCAGCTCCACCCCAAAGCAGCCTTCCCATGGATAGGACTTCCTGAAGAGCCTCCATCTACCCTCTTCTTCTTGAAGGGTGAGTAGCATGTTGGGGACTAGTGTGTGGCTATGGTCTAGAGACAAAAGTTTCCTACCTTGGAAATTCCAGGCAAGAGGATAGAGGTGGCCAGCTGGATGGGCCAGCAGGGTTAGGTGGTGAGGGAGAGATATGGGGAATGCCAGAGGGGAGCTAGGCTTAGGCAGGGAGAAGCTAGGTCTTTGCTACAGAGTTGTGGAAGTTCTAGAAGTGGAGGTGGTAGCGTGGGCATCTCTGAAGATCCCCTGAGATTATGCCACACAAAGCAGAGGAAGCTTTAAATATTGTAGCCTAACCCAGAAAGGCAGAAGCTGCCTTACAAAACAATCAATAATTCAGAACTTTCCTCCCTCCCTTCCTTCTTCAGGCTTTGAGCCTTTTTATTTTGAGACAGAGGCTCACTGATTTGCTTAGGCTGGCCTCAAACTTGCAATTCTCATGCCTCAGCCTCTAGAGTACCTCAGATTACTGACACGTACCAATAGACCTGGTGCTCTATGACTTTTATTGCCTAAAAACAATGAAAAGAGCTCACAGATCACTGAAGGTTTTCATTCAGGGGCAAGGAAAGGACTTCCTCCTACTGAATAATTTGAAAAGAAATTGACATTCAAAAGCAAAGTTACTTCCTCTTTGAACAGTTATTTTCTTGAGTTCAAATTGAAACCCTGTCACTTTATTGTGTTGCCTATTTCTCTAAGGCTGTTTCTCTAACTCACCAACATATGATTGTTTCTAATATCTCTAAATTTATGAAGGATGGGACCTTAAGAGGGCCGGGCACTCCAACCAACCGCAGCCTGCATCCCAAAGGTGACACTTAGTACACTTTCCTCAGTAGAGACACAGGTATAGAACTCTGGGACTGTTATTCCAGCAAGCAGTGAGCTTAGAAAAGAAAGCCATCAGGTGTGGTGGCGCTCACCTGCAATCCCAGATACTCCAGGGGCAGAAGCAGGAGGTTGGAAAGTTTGAGGCCAGCCTGGGCAACTTGGGGAAACCAAGTCTCAAAAAAAAAAAAAAAAAAAAAAAAAGGGCTAGAGTGTAGCACTCCTTGGGTTGAGCAATGGAAAAAAAAAATGAAAAAGGGAAGTGCTATGTATATTAGAGATTCTACTGTTTTTCAAGTAATTGTAGAGCCGTCTGTGAGTTCCTTCTCAAAGCACCCTCCTGGCAAAAAAAATGACACCTGTTGGTGGGCACAGCAGGCAAAGGAGGTCAAAGAACGCTGTCCAGTCCTGCCCAAAGCCAGACAGAGGAGCCGACTGGACACCTGAGCCTCCCACGGCACTCTTTGTTTCCTTCTGTCAGACATTAATGATTCCAAGCTCGCTTTGAGAAGTTCCTTTATTGTAAGGGAAGTGATTGAAAACTGCCAATCATGAATCTGGCAATCCCTGCTCATGAGCTTAAAGACTGTTCTGATTACAGTAATTACATTTTTATGAATATCCTACCTAGAGAGTAACAATTTTACCATGTCAGGCTACACTACACAAAGATACATCAATTTCATCTGCAATGAAAAATAGAGCCTAATAGCACAGTTATATTTATAAGATAGTCAGACATCAAGATGCAACATAAGTGCTTCAAGTAAAAGAATTCTGATCATTATTTAACCTTGAAATGATTAAGGGTGAAGGCTTGTCAGTTTTCAGAATTATTTTTTTCATGATTTGTGCTGTTTTGATTTGATTTTTAAAAAATCCATAATTAACATTTATTAACATTTGCATTCCACTACAGGCCCCATCATATAAGTGAAAGATAAAAAGATAAACAAATATAATTAATGGTCAGATAGCATTAGGTAATTTATACGACATAAATAGCTTTCATTTTCAGTAATGCACGACAACTGTTTTTTTTCTTTTCATCAGCTAAGTTCCTTGAACAGTTATGCAAATAACAGACAATGTATTTACATTTGGTGCTATACATAGATATTAGTTTAACATAAAGAATATTTAATTATTATAGCGCCCAGAGCTACTCAAAGGGAGGTGGTCTCTGAGCCTGTTGGAAATGCCCATTCTCCAACTCTGCTCCAGACCTGTTGACTCGGAATTTCTAGCTAAGGGTGGGGAATCGTAGGAGTCTGTCCTAACAAGCCCTCCAGGTGGTCCACTGGGACTTGACAACCAGTGCTCTGATGCAAGGGGAGCTGTACCTGCAGAGGGAGCCCCCATGAGCTGGTTGTTTTGGGAAGTCGCTGAGGCCAGATTCTTTTTGAGTTTTTCCATCTCTTTATATCTCCTGAGCTCAGTGTCCCTCAGGCCATATGAGTTTGTCCCCTTGACCAATCATAATTGTTAGTATGTCATCCTTGGTGGCAGGGATGTTCATAATTTTCTTCATCGAGTGAACAGATTCCCACCATCCAGGTTCTCTGGTGGTCCTTCCCATTTGTTTGTTTGTTTGTTTTGGCAGAACCGGGGATTGAACTCAGGCCCTTGCACTTTCCAGGGAAGCACTTATTCCACTAAGCCATCTCCCTGGCCCTGTAATAGGTAATTTTTTTTTTTTTTCAGTACTGGGGATTGAACTCAGGACCCTGCGCTTGCCAGGCAAGTGCTCATTCCACTAAGCTATCTTCCTGGCACACCTAAGCTACCTCCCCAGCCCATAGTCCTTCCCATTTGTTAACAGCCATGTCTTTGAACTCTAATACACTACTATGTATGGATAGTAAGCCTTAAAAAGATTTCACCATGTAACATGATGCTGTTCTATATTTCTTTATGGCAGGATCCATACTATATCACCTTTTGGAAGCACTGAGGGGCAAACTTGCTTACCAGAACTCATTAGAAAGCCTACTCGGCAGTCACTCATTTGACAAAATTACACTAGAGTAGGCGCAGTACAGAAGGCTGATGCCGATCGTCAGGTCTGAACAGGGCTGTGGCTACACAATATTTCTTTGGCAGGGACAGTAAAGTGGCACTTAGCATGCAGGGAATGTATCCGAGTCTGATGATAGATATAATTTTTTTTTTATTGTGGTAAAAAGCATAAAATACAAAATTTCCCATCTTCACCTTATTTTAAGTGTGCAGTGAGTAGTGCTAAAGATACTCACATTATTGTCTCCATGCTGTTTTTCTTACAAAATTGAAACTTTGCCTCCATCCTTTAAACCTGTAAGTCCCCTTCCCTCTGTATCCCCAGCTCCTGGCAGCCACCATTCTGCTTTCCATTTCTATGAGTTTGATTCTTTACTTAGGATAATAAGGCTTATCTGGGGAGATAATTTTTAAAGAAAGTATTTTAGAGACCTACAGCACCCTAACACATGACCATGCACGGATAAGTGGTGTAAAGAAGCATAAAAGAAGTGAATGTCACCTTAGTGACTTAATCTTCACATTATATTGTGAGGTCTGCCTATAGAATAGGACTTTAAAAGCCCAACACAAGGGCAAAACCTCTAGAACAGTGATTTTGAACAAAAGCTGAATGTGCTTGCCAAAAATGCCAGTTCTCTGGGCTCTGGGGATTTGCACTCTGGCAAGTGAGGTACACTCCTCACTGCTGCTTCTGTGCAGGTGGCTTCGCTTTCCTTGTGAGTGACACTGAAGGTTGAGCTAGTGGATGGGGGTGACAACATAAGCGTAGGCTCTCACTTCCTCAAGAGCTGGCCCTTCTTGGATTCTCACGATGTATTGCTTCAGGCTTTTGAGGAGCACTGCGTTCTGTCTGGTTCTACTTATCTGTGCCCTGGCCTCAGACCCCCCCCCACCCCAAGACCTCAAGCCTCCAAGACCCGTTAAGGTACCAGCCTCATCTGCTCGGCGGAACCTGTCCCCTGTCTGTCAAGTGGATGAAGACAGTGTGCTGAAATGCATCAAGACAAGCATGGCCGAAGGAGCTGGAGGAGAATTCTTGGCCCCTCATCCCCAAAGTGAAAGCTGTGACATCTTGATCTACTTTATCTCCCAGTGCTCTTAGCTCTGCATCTGCAGTATGAGGGTTCAGTTTCTTCCTCTCTCAGAGGATTGTGTGGGGTACAAATGAGGTAAGGTGTGAAAAAAAACCTTTGAAACTGTGGAGGCACTTATTTCAGTTCTGTTGAATATGAATGTGACTGTCTTTTCATTTTAACCTCATTTCCCCTGTGATTAAGCGCAGGATTGTATGACAGGGGAACGCAAGATCTACTTCTGACTTTTACAGGAAAGCAAATCCTATTATTTGATATTCAAAAGAGCCACCTGGCCTTTTTTTTTTTTTTTTTTTTTGAGATAGTGTCTGATTCTGCAAATTAGGTTGGCCTTGAATTCATATGTACCCCAGACTGGCCTTGAACTCATGGCAATCCTCCTGCTTCAGCCTCCCAAACTTCCAAGCACTGGAATTACAAGGATGGCCGCCATGCCAGATAGCCACATGGATTTTCCAACTCCAAGGAGAGTAAAATACAAATTTAGTGTTAATAATTTATGATTTGAATGGTAGAAATAACCCACAAGTAATGGGCACCGATAATAAAGGGCAGACACAAGACAGAAATTAACTATTCACCTTGCAGTCTGACCCTGCCACAAAGACTTTCAGAAATCTGCAACTAATTAATGAAGTGACATCTGAATTTTGGGAGCTCCTCTCAGACCACCTTAAATTAGTAGGTATTTGATAAGATAAGCTGAAAAGCATAGGTATATGATGACTCTGGTAGAAACTCAAAGCAGAGATTGTAACGCTCCTGACTGTAAAGAACTAAAGAAGTTACAAGAAGCCAACAAACACTGTCTCAGGCAGTGACCACAATATAGGCCTAGAGCCTGTCTGTGGCCCACAGAAGGAGTTCTCACAGTGTAGCGAGTTCCCCTTGAGAGGGCATACATTCAACAGAGCTTGCCACCTTTTACCGTAAGATTAGGTCTTCCCTCATCCTGGATTATTAAAATGTCCTTGCTTTTATGAAACATCAGCATTCTTGAGCATGAATTCTACGTCTACTCAAGCAAGTAGCTTTAGGCAGATTTCTAATCTACTCAGGCCTTCATTTCTTTGTGTGCAGAGACATAAAGGTTAGACTCTGTGGTAGTTATATGACAAAGACAAGGTGTAAGTGTGGTTATTTAGGTAAGTTAGAGTGTTTTGATTGATATAGGATTACTGCTAGGAGGGCTGGCTTGATAGCTCAGCAGACTAAAGCGCCTGCTTAGGCAGACGCAAGGACCGAGGTTCGATCACTGGTGTGCTGTGTTGGCCCCACCCCCATGGCGCACTGAGGAGGTGGCTGAGACTGGGTGTGGTGGCACATGCCTGTAATCCCAGTGCTTGGGAGGTTGAACACAGGAGAATCACCACATGTCTGAGCTATGTAGTGAGACCCTGTAGATCCTGCACTAAATATAGAAAGAGGAGGAGGAGGAGGAGGAGGAGGAAAAGGAGGAAGAGAAGAAGGTGTTTTTGATTGCATTAAATCTTTCTCCTTGTTTTACCCAATGTCCTCCTCTGACACTTATCCAAATGCCTTTGCTGTAAGGGTAAGTTTTAAGTTGGGGAGATAGCTCAGTGGCATAGATGTTTGTCTGGCAAGTGTAAGGTCCTCAGTTCCATCCCTAGGATCAAAAAAAAAAAAAAAAAAAAAAAGTCTCTAAGAAGCAAGCAAAGGGGGAATTTCCTTTTCATGTGCACAGCCAAACAAACAGCCCTGAGTCAGTAGTGAGGAGCATTCAAGAGCCATTGTAGAGTGGGGTTGTACCTACTGGCTTGTTTTTGTTAGATCTAGAATTGAAACTCACACCCATCCTTCTAACACAAGCAGGACTTTGTACTGTGCAATACCCTTCTATTGCCAGTGCTTAATGAATCAGTTTCTCAACTAGTGTTGATGATGTGAATGAAGAAATGCACAAAAGCTCTGTAAAACATTCAAGTCTTTTCCATTGTTGCTGTTTGGTTCAGAGACCTGGCAGGTTGGGGAGTGACCAACTTTCTATGAAAGACAGACACCTGGACCGTGTGGGATTCCCTCAAGCCTGAAGCGTATTTATGTAAAGTCTAGGATGGTTTTTCCAGGTGTTCCAGCATCCATACTCTTGGTCAGAATTTAAGCTCAGCTTGAGCCCAGTGTCTAGCACCCTCCAGGTTTCTTTCCCAGGCACCATGGGAAAGGCCAAACATATTTTCCTATGTTGGTCACATGTGATTCTTCTGCCATTGTGGGCAGCTCAATGGCCAAATTATTTTAGAATATTTATAGGCTGCTGCAGGCTTACAAAGGAGGCAAACACTTTTGCCATCTCTCTGTCAGAATACTTATGTTACTCATGAGAGGCTAGTGGCTTAAGAAAGTTTTCAAGACTGAATTCTGTGTCAGACACTAAGGAGGACAAGAATGTAAGGGCAGAAGCAGGCTTTGTAAGGCTTGAAGCTACAGTTTAAGAGGCTTTAAGAGAAATAATAAAAGGTCACAAATAAAAAGGAAGATGTAAAATTTCTTAATTAGAAGGATTTTCCCCCTAAAGCTGGGGCCCCAAAGTTTAAGTTTAATTTGCTTCTTGAGGACTTTGTAATAATGTAAGGAACACTGGAAGACAGGGATTTGTGTTGTAATGTTGGCGGGTGGGACATTTCTAAACCCCAGTAGGGAATATCTCTGTTAGCTAGAGTGGCAGAGATGCCAAGTGTTCAGAGTAAAGGTTGTAAAGACCTCAGGGGAAAAAGCCCACTCTAAACTGGTGACAACTATGCGTCTAGGGAAACTCCAATTGTTTGGACTGTTTAAGAAAATGGAAACCCTTGAGTCTACTTTTCAAATTAGTCAAAACAAAAAAGACACCTCTCTACATACTGCCCCCCTCCTTCCTGTAGGTTAAAAATTTTAAAAATCATTGCAATGTACCCAACTGTTGAGCTCACGAGAGGATGAGGTAGTCCTCATCCTCTGTTGCTGGGTATTCCTCCTCACTCTGTAGCTATAGAAACTGGGAAAAGCAACTTGCAAGAAAGGGGTGGAGCCAGGTCTTCCTAGGTTCTTAACTACTGGGCCATGTGGAGATAATGTGGACACAGCATGCACATACGGGGCAGATAACCTGAGAAATTCCAGGCTTAAGCTCCACATGGCTTTGGTAGGATCGCTCGGTGTCTGCGCAAGCCTTCATAGCTTCCACTATCCATTTTACAGGCTAAGATGCAGGTTCTTAGAAAAACAGACAGAAAGGGGTTGGCAAGGTGTGATGTTTACTTGTGTGGATCTCCGCAGCCTTTATTTTCTTATGTGTGTTTTGTTTTTTACGTTTGTCTTACCACACAGAATAAAACAGAAACCAGGCATTTGCTTCTTTTTTGCTTACACAGACAATACTTAAAGAAAAACCACCAGGTGACGCTGTATCATTCCTGCTTTTATTTATTGTCTGGCTGACTTAGACGCAGATGTCTAGGGTAGATTCTACCCTAGCATTTAAACTATCCTGATGACACAGATACCGAGATGTGTCTGTTTACACAGTGCAATGGTGTGAAAAAATATTTTTCTTCTTCTATCTCTATTCTTCATCTTCTATAGTCCCTGTCTATAAACAGGGAAAAATTAATTTCATACCAAAATGTTAGGGTGTTTTAACAACCATTTCATTCCTGCTACTAAAATAACAAAATTGGTATTACAAGTTACAAGATAAAGGCCTAACAGATTTTACAATAGGCAAATAATCTGCTACTTAGACATAAAAAGTTGATTTCTTTCAAATCATGAAATAAGGCACCATTGGATTAAATATCTTTCTTGGCTTTGCTAAATAAAATGCATAATGAAATAAATACAAACACTGAATTTTAATACTGTAATACATTTCAATATAAAATGATATGTGAATGTTAAAATACTGTATTGGCTTTTGAATACATTTATTTAGAAATCATACGGAAAAAACATACATGTACATTCTGATTTTAAGGGAAAAAATCATTTTTATGATTTTCTAAGGTTGAAGATTTTCATATAAAACTTATTCAAAGTTGTGGATGCAATTACTTGCTAATTTTCAGAGAAAGAGCATAGGTGTATTCATGAATTGTTTCCTTTAGATATATTCTAAAACATCTTTATTCTGGATGAACGGCAACTTTGAGCTGTTACTCTGTTTCCTACTTTAGAAATGGTACTTGCAAAGTTGAGATATAGAAGGATTTGTCCAATTTCTTTTATAATTTTATCTTTTACAACATTCAGACCTACTTTTTTTGGGTTCGACATTCCTTTGCCAATTTTTAAAAAAAATGTAATTGGTACAGGGTCTCACTATGCACCTCGAACTCACAGTGATCCTCCTATCTTCAGCCTCCCCAGAGCTGGGATTACAGGCATGTGCCACTAGGCCTCATCTTAGTGGCTGGCTCAGTGTGCTGGGGGCAGGGCCAGCGTGGCTTGCGGTGCTGGGGATTGAACCCTGGTCCCTGCGCTTGCCTAAGTAGTCGCTTAGTCCACTGAGCTATCTCACTGGCCCTTCCTCTGCCAATTTGTTAGGAAGGCCCAATGCTATTTTTTGTGACTTGGGTCATTAGGCTTTATCATACAGGTGTTAGTCACTGTCGACATCAGAGCAAGGGATTCAAAACAAAATCATGCAGCTAAATTAGCAAATTAGCATTAAAATTTTAAAAATATTTTTGACTAAGCCTGTTATATACCTTTGTATTCCTTGATTCTCTTAGAGTAACAGCCCCAAGTGACAACAGCCATAGATAGAGCAATGGCAGAGCAGGGGGAAGAAAACAAGATCTCTAAATACTCAGCCCAGACTTTGGCATGGGGAGTAATAGAACTACAGTATATTCAAATCAGCAACTTCAGAATTTATTAGACACTCCATTTATTAGAACTCTTGAAGTTCTACTTTTATGTAAATGAAACATTTAAGTCTATAAATAGGAATGCATCCTTCAAATTTTTCTTTGGATTGATTTCTTGTTAGCATCTCCCAGCAATACATGAACAATACACTGAATTCAATAAACTGATACAAAGTTTAGGTAGATATACATACATATACATGTGTGATCATGTGCTTTTAAAAAGTGGATAATGGCAATATTAAACATAATCATATAAAACATCAAAGTGGAATTTTTTTTCCAACTCTAGAGCTAGATTTAAAAGTCTCAGTAAAATTTTGTAAACAAAATCACATAAAAAAGGCAAGGTTGGCTCTTCCTTCTGGTCCGTTAGTGGAGCTTTATTTGCATAGATCTAGGACAAATTATTCTATTGGATAGAGTTGAAGTAACCCACTCCCCAATTCTACTAGCAAGCCCCCCATTTCGCCCAATCCCATAAGCATCAGAATTAGATTTTCAAGAGCTTTGCCCATCAACTCAAATCTGCTACTGTGCCTTTATCTTGATGGCTTTCTCTTATGTCCCCTCCAGCTGGCCTCCCTGGCCCTTCCTGGCCCCAGGAGCTTGCTCAGTGGGAAGGAACAAAGGCCACTTGTGAGGCAGGTGTCAGGAGGGGGCACAGCCCGTGCTGGGCCTGGAAGCCCCGCAGCTCTCTGTTTCTTTCTGATGGCTTTGTAAACCACACGAGATCAGCACTGTGAAGCGACAGTTGCACACAGACGAGAAAGGAAGAGGAAGAAGGGACTGACATCTTGGGCCAAGCTGCCTGCCAGGGAGCACTGGTCCCAGCTTTGCTTTTAGGCCCTCTGGAGTTACTAATGCTCATCCTATTTTGTTTTTCTAAACAAGAGATTTTTTTGTTTTAAGATTTATTTGGTACAGGGTCTCACTATGCAGCTCAGACTCATAGTGATCGTCCTGTCTCAGCCTCCCCAGCAGTGGAATTACAGGTGTGTGCCACCATGCCTGGTCTTGGTGGATGGCATGGTGCACCTGGGATTCTGGGGCTGGTGTGGCATGTGGTACCAGGGATTGAGTCCAGGTCCTTGCACTTGCCAGGCAGGCACTTACACTGCCAAGCTACCTCCTCAGCCCTAAACAAGAGGTTTTGATACTAACTTCCATCTTCCTTACCAGTGCTGTCCAACAGATTGGCCACTGAGAACATGGCCGCAGACACTTGCCACAGAGCTTGTCTGCAGGGTGATGTGCTCTAAGCATAGAACACACACTTGAGCTGGAGACTTGGTACCAAAAGCAATCTAAAGTATCTCACTAATAATTCTTAAGTGGCTAGAGGTTGAAATGATGCTTCAGATGTAGGTCTAAGTGAAATATATTAAAATTTCTCCTGTTTCTTTTTACCTTTACAAAAATGTGCCTAGTAGAAATTTAAAAAGTATATTTGGGGCTCATATTATATTTCTATTGGACAGCTCTGTCCTTGAGCCTACCCTGGAATGCCCAAGAGTGGGCATTCAATGGCTGCAAAAGTTTTGTGTGAGCCCTTGCTCAGCAACTTGCCTTGGCGGTCTGTGGTTCGTGACAGCAGACTCACAGGAGGTGAAGCAGATGAGAAAAGCATGGGGAATAACAGCTCTCAGGGGCTTTCATAATTACAGCCTGTAGCAAAGGCAGGGAATTTGGGTTGAGGGTCCAGATACAATGGGTCTCTACCTATTTGCGCAGAAGTCTATGGATCCCACACCCAACACTGGCAGGCTGTAGCTGAAGCAGGTTATAGCTGTGGGAATATACAGAGCATAAAAAGCTGGGTGCATTTCTCTACTGGGTCCCAACCCCCTGCACGCACAAATTCCCCTCACCCTCATGTCTTCCTGCCTGCCACAAAAAGGTGACAGGGGAAGGGGAAGAGGATATGCAGTTCTCAGACAGCAACAACAGAAGGCGCTCTGGAGCCTAGAGAGAGGAGAGCCGGCAAAGATCACCTTGGGATGGGAGGTAGGGGTGGGGCACCCCTTTCTCTTCGGTTGGATCCACCTTGATGAGAAAACAGACAGAATATAATTTTGGTTAGAAAGTTTATACTCTCCTGTGGAAACTAGGGGTGGTTGCAAAGGTACCCACTACCTCACCCCCTGTGACCAAGGCTGAGGCTACCTGGCATGTGTGGATAGGAAAGGCAGCAAGGAATGATGGGAACAAGCGCCACCAGACAGTGGCCATCACCTGCTACTAATGAGGCGCACAAGGCTCAGCCAAAACACATGGTTTTCTTCTTATGACGTAGTGTGTTGATTACAGATTTAGAAAATATGAACAAAAGCAAAATAAAAAACTCCCCCATGCTTGCACCACCCAGAGATACCCAATAGCAATTATGTGTACGGTTTCCATTTAGAAATCATTTTCCTTTTTCATCTAGAAATAGGATTTCATGCAGCCAGCCAGTACTGTCTGCAAATATAACTATGAATGACACATTGCATTCTACTATATAAAACTATACCCTCATTTTATCTAATCACTTTGTTGTTGGATAAGGTAGGTCAATGGTGTGAAATTGTATCTCACTGTAGATTTACTTTTATTACATTTCCCTAAGGATTAGTGATGTTGAGCATCTTTTTTATGTGCTTATTGGCCATCTGTATATTTTCTTCAGAGAAATGTCTAAGTATTCATTGTTTAGTAGTTTGTTTTCTTAAGTCAGATGGATGGGCTTGTAACAAGGCTTGAGGAAGGCATATCTCAGGCATCCAGCATGAACACCCAATCATCATGACCATGAACTGGAGGCTATGCTTTTGTTCATTGTTTAGCTGTAGGAATTCTTTATATGTTTTGAATATTAATCCTTTATCAAATATGTAATTTCCAAATACTTCCTCCCATCCTGTGGGGTGCCTTTCACTTTTCGGATGTGTTGTTGTTGAGGATAAAACTTTACTGGAAAGAAAAGCTTCTGTCGGAGAGGGACAGAAGGGGGACCCAAGCAGGTTGCCCAGGAAGCTGCCTCTTTCTGGGTATTTTTATAGGGCAAAACCATGTGGGACTAAGGTAGAGAAAAAGGGGTCTCACTTAGGTGGATGTGGGGTGGGACAAAACTATGGTCAGCCAATGGGATTACAAGCACCATTGCTCTAGTTAACACTTTTTATTATGCATTTTAGAGGAATGTAGTATTACAATTAAATGAATTTTTCTACGAATTAAAGAGTTTTCCTTTGAAGCATCAATGTTCTGGTTCCTTCTAGAATATGTTCACAGAGTACAATCTGAGTCGCTGGTGGTGTCCTGTGCTGGAGCTTCTGGTACAATTGTGTCCCCTGTGCCTCCTTTGAACTGAGACTGACATCTATCCGAACTTTCCAGGGTCAAGATTTTGGCTTTTAATCATCCTTAACCAGCTCTAAAACTGGGAACCAATCAGCAAAAAGTGTTTCAGACTGGTGTGTTAGAAAGTCAGAGGATGCGTAAGCTGCACTGCTGCCAGGACATGGCCAGGGAGGTTGCCACAGCTGTCCAACTTGCTTAGTCTGGTTCTGGCGCTGAGGCCGATACAAATCTGAGCCTCATCCAGCTCTTCACGCACTTCATGCTAGTTGCTTCTGGGTCCCAAACATTTACTGTTGTGGAATGTCAGTGTTTGTGTTTCCCTTTTGTGTGCACGTTTATTCTTCAATGGGGAAAGAGATTTCCTTTCTTATGGCACGTGCTATGGTTTGTGTCTAGCTGTTCCCCTAAAGCCTCATGCAGTCATGGGGCGAGGACTTCTAGAGTTTGGAATTAACTCATGAGCCACTGGGATTACGGGTCTCAGTACTGCTGGGATTATGGGTATGAGCACTATACCCAGCCTGGGGCACGTAGCCTGAATGCAACTGAAGGGAGACAGACGTCCTCTCTATGGCCGTTGTTGCTGCTGCTCCTCCATTCTGCTCTCTGCTCTTTGTTGCTGCCATGAAAGGTTGCCCTCTGCCATGTGTCACTCTGCCTTAGAGCCAATCAAGTATGGACTGAAACCTCCAGTAAATGTGAGCTAAATAAACCTTGCCTTCCTTCATTTGGGTGTTGGGTATTTATCCCAGCAATGAGAGAACAGTAACTGAGACAACACCATAATATATTAAACAATCAGAAACAATTTAGATGTCCAGGTATGCTAAATTATTGCCTGCTGGGTTGATGCATTTCTATGGAATAAGAACTATGTGATAAAATGGAAAATGTTTACTAAGCAATGTTATATAAACCCCACCACCAAAAGAACCTATACCTTGTCATTATAACTATATAAAAATATGAATTGCATAGATAAGTTTTATTTTGTTTTCTTCTCTTTTCTTTCTTTTTTTTGTGGTACCAGGGATAGAACTCAAGACCCTGTGCTTGCCAGGCAAGTGCTTATTCTACTGAGCTATCTCCCCGGCCCCTGTTTTGTTTTTAAGACA
The DNA here is from genome assembly GCA_004027165.1 of Ctenomys sociabilis. Lineage (NCBI taxonomy): Eukaryota > Metazoa > Chordata > Mammalia > Rodentia > Ctenomyidae > Ctenomys > Ctenomys sociabilis. The sequence continues at coordinate 15,945 of PVKA01009897.1, forward strand.
GACTTTTCGTGTAGTCCAGGCTGGCCTTGAACTTATGGTGACCCTCCTGCCTCAGCATCCCAAGTGCTGAGATTATAGGTGAGTGCCATCACACTGGACTGAACTGTATGGATAATAACAGAGAGCCTGGTAAGATCTGTTTGGGGAACATATTATGGATATATTTAACATTTTCACAGAATGTTACATAAAGCTATGGTAATAATACATTTAAAAGATTAAGGCAGGGCCAGCCAAATAGCTCAGCAGATTAAAGTTCCTGCATGTAGGCACAGGGGCTAGAGTTGATTCCCAGGCCTGCTGTGCCAGCCCCACCCCAGGGTGCAGTTGAGACTGGGCATGGCAGGGGCGGTGTGCCTGTAACCCCAGCTCTTGGGAGGCTGCAAACAGGCGGATCACCCAATCTAGTAGTGAGACCCTGAACGCCCTGTAGACCCTTCCCTAAAATACAAAGTAAATAAATAAATAAAAGATTAAGGCAAGATAGTGAATTTCTGTGACAAAATATTCTGTAGGTCTCAAAGCTAGTGGGATTAGCTCAGTGGCACAGTGCCTGCTTAGAAACTGTGAGGCCCTGAGTTCTATTTTTGGTACATAAAAAAGTCACTGAATAACTCTTTCAAGTATTCATCAACCAAGGAATGGATAAAAAAAAAATCTGGTATTTTTGTACAACAGAGTACTACACAGCTATAAAGAAGGATATATTTGAGAGAAATGGCAAAAGGATGCAATTTGAGAGATTATAAGTTAAATAAGTCAGCCTTGCATGTGTAAATATCGTATTGTCTCCCTAGTATAAAAAGCTGACAGAGTAAATAAGATTCAAAATGTACAATAGATACTGGGAAATGGGAAGAAACTTTTTAGAAGGCAAGAGAAACTGGGATGGAATAAAGAAATCTTAAAGACATAAGGGTAGGCAGAAAGTTCATGAACAAAAACCAAACTGCAAGGGAAATACTTCATAGAATCAATAACTGGGATTTTATCTCATTAAGAAGTTTCTGCACATCAAAAAAAAAAAAAAAATCACAGAGTGAAAAGACAACCCATAAATTGAGAAAAAAATCTTAACCAACAGTCACTCAGACAAAGGACTTCTATCTAGAATATATAAAGAATTTAAAAAAATCAGGCACCCAAAATTCACAGACTCATTTCAAAAGTGGGCATCTGAGGTGAACACACTTCTCAGAGGAAGAAAAACAAACAGCAAATAAATGCATGAAAAAAATGTTCCACAGCACTGCTCATTTGAAAATGCAAATTAAAACAACACTGAGATTCCATCTGGTTCCAGAAAGAATGGCTATGATAAAGAAGTCAACTAACAACAAATGCTGGAGGGGCTGTAGGAAAAAGGAACTCTTCTCCACTGTTGGAGTGTAGACTGGTACAACCTCTATGGAAATCCGTGGTGACTCCTCAAAAAACTAGGATTAGAAGTCCCATTCTCCCAGCAATTCCCCTTTTGGTATTTTCTCAGAAGAACTGAAAATACTATGCCACAGTTATATATGTAAACCCATGTAGCACAATTTGTCATAGCTGAATCCTAGAAACAAACCGAGTTCTCATCAACTGAGAATAAAGAATATTTTCACGCAATGGAGTATTTATTACTCAGCAATAAAGAAAGACAAGCCGGGCATGGTGGCACAGGCCTGTAATCCCAGCACTCGGGAGGCTAAGGCAGGGGGATTGTTGTGAGTTTGAGACCAGCCTGAGCTACAAAGTGAGCTTAAGGCCAGCCTGAACTGCATAGTGAGACCCTGTCTCAAAAAGACAAAAAAAAAAAAAAAAAAAAAAAAAAAAAAAAAAAAAAAAGAAGAAAAAAAAAAGACAAACTTGAGACCTTTATAAGTAAATGGATGCAACTAGAAGCTATACATTTTGTTGTTGTTATTGTATTTTAGGACAGGGTGTACAGGGTCTCACTGTGTACACTGGACTGGTAGTGATCCTCCTGTGTACAGTCTCCCAAATACTGGGATTACAGGTATGCATCACCACGCCCAGTCTCCTTTATCACTGTCTCAGCAGCATAGCAGGTCCGGGGATAGAATCCCCAGCCCGCGTCTGCCTAAGCAGGCACTTTAATCTGCTGAGCTATTTGGCTGGCCCTAGAAGCTATACTTATTAAGTGAAATAAACCAGACCCACGCGTATAAATAAGAAACTGAAAGAATAAATAAAATCTGAAATGTATAATGGCTATAGTAAAACAGAAAGAAACTGAACAAAGGGAACAAACAATTGAGAGAAAGGAAAAAAGACTGAAAAAAAAGGAAGGGAAAAATCATGGAAGTATATACAAGGGATAGTTACCATGACTGTGCTACTAATTTCCATCAATTTTTTGAAGGTAGCAGTTAATGGTTGAAATTATTTGACCAATTTTTATATACTAACACCTGTAACCTGAGTAAACATTGAAGACCACAATGTGCATTACAACCACTGTGGAATACCTTGCATCTTGTATTTTTTCTATTTTTTAAAAAAAGATTTATCATTTCTAATGTCTAATCTTTTTTATACTGTCTTTAAAATAAATTTAAAAAATTAAAAGGACAAAATAAATTCAAGGTTTATAGAAATTAAGTTAATGTTTTAATATTTGATAGACTTTACACACCTGTATCTCATAGTTTGAGCAAACTTGATAATAATATGCACTATAACAACCTCTGTTAATTTCCTGCTTTTGTTTTGAAATTCTGTACCACTTTTGTTGTTTATGGTGCTTTTCATCTTTGTTCTTGTTTTTGTTTCTTTCTACTTTAAAATTTAAAAAAATAAAAGGGAAAAATATATATGCACAGACATGACAGTTAAGATAGGTATACTACTAATTTTTTATTCACTGAAAAGAAAGGTTTGTGCTTATATTGTTTGATCAATTTTTCAGGCTTGTATTTTGTAATCTGAGCAACTACTTTGAAGATAGCAATAAGCAATGTACTAATTATTATTGTTATTTATGGATTTTTAGTACAGGGTCTCAGGGTCTTACTACACAGATTGGACTCCTAGTGATCCTCCTATTTTCAGCCTCTCAAGCACTAGGATTGCAGGTACGCGCCAGCATGCCCAGTCTCAATCACCATCTCAGGGCGCCCTGGGGGTGGGGCCTGCCAGGCACGCCAAGGATTGAACCCCAGTCCCCATGTGTGGGTACTTTAATCCCCTGGGCCATCTAGCCGGCCCTCTAACCATTATTACTCTCCTACTATCTTGTTTTGTTTTATTTTTTTCTCTTGATAATAATAAGAAATTTCAGAACACTTTACATTAAAAAAGAAAATGAATAGGAATAAAAGATGGCTCTACTTTTGCTATCTCAGGAAGACCAAAATGGGGGAAGATTGCTCAAGTAAGAATAGCTGCCTATGCTGAGTTCCAACTGCGATTCCCCTGCCTGGCCCTCCCTTGGAGTACAGGTGTGCACAGCACACGTGGCTAACGTAATCATATCCCATGTACACTGTGCGTCTCAATCTCACTGTGCATGGAAGGGAAGTCTGCCAGGATTCAGATAGCTCCGAATGGAGTTCCCTACCTGACTCCAGGTGAAAGGCCTGGATTTCTGCACACCCTGAAAATAACTCAGGTTATCAAGTACAAATCTGGTGAAATCCCTGGCAGAAATACTTACTCCGGCTTTCGTTTCTTGACAACTTGCTGGGATAACTTTTGTTCATTGGTACATATGGCTCTGGAGGTGGCAAATCAGAAATTGGATGAAAGTAAAATCTGCTTTCCCACTCATCTAGGGTAGAAACAAACAATATGTTCAGCAACAGACAATCTGCTATGGAGACTTACATAATGAAAGGCACAGGATGAAATACAGACGGAACTGCAGGAATCAGTTCTAATGTTATGCTTAGTTTACAGAAAAGCTGCAAGTGCTACAAAAGTCATTGACCGGCACACTGATAAAATGCACTGGCAAAATTGGACTGATTTTTTTTTTTGTCCCCAGCTACAGATTGAACATAGGAGTGATTAGGATCTGGCCAGTGCTGGGAGCTCGGGTGTGAGAGACTTTTCTTGCTCAGTGGGCCCTGGAATGACTGGGATACTCTGACAATACAGCAGTGGGAAGTGGCTTGGATCTGCACACTGCTGAGTCTCTTTCCTACAGCCAGTTTTTTAGAAATATAGGTACTAAGAAGGTAAGCTGAAAAAAATGGGTCTTTCTAGAATTCTGGACTATCTGGAAAGTCAACCAAAATGAAGCTTAAACAAAGAACAGGTCAGAAAAAATATGATCTTTCTTTGTTGAAAGTGGGAGAGGGGTTGCTATTTTTAATCTGAAGTCCCAGCAGACCCAGCGATTAGCTATATCAGTGCAGTGCTCTGTGATGAGGGTGAGGAACAAGAAGCGCTAACTCTGTGCATAGCCACCTCGTACCTTCTCCTGAGTTGTCTTGGAAGCCATTCCTAATGGATGTGGATGGTGGCGGTGGGGGCGGCGCCCCAGCACCAGGCCTATCTGGAGGAAGAGGAGGCCTGGACCCGCTCCTGGGACTGTCTATTCCACTCCTGGACGGCAACTGAGGGGTGGCAGGCAGGGCCCGATTTGTGCTGCCATTTCTGTTCACAGGTGGTGGCGGTGGGAGGGGCCCTGGGACAAAGGAAAGGACAACATTAAATGCAATGCTATGGCATTGTGGGCATTACTGGTGTGATGCATACTCAGCCTTTATCTAGGGAACGTGGAGACATTCCAAGATGCTAGAAGTGACTGCACATATAAATAAGAAAATGCACATATGCACACATACAGAGAGTGTAAACAGTTAAACGGCTGAGCGCCTTAAGTTAGTGTGGAGGCTGGAGGTGGCGCAGTGAAATTGAAAGCAGGTGACAATCTGTTTATGCTAAGTACCATATAATTTAAAAAACATTTATAATCCTTTTAAAGAGCTATTGAACCTAATTACTGTGACATCATGAAGAAAATTTTGAAAAAGAGAAGTTATGAAGTTATTTTAGGCTTAAGAACTCAGTTCTTTGATGGCATCGCCTTGTTGTGTAATTGTGCACGCATATCTCTGTGCAGCAGCGAGTGACTAGGCGGAAGTGACATTAGGAAACTGGATTGAGTCGTGCTGACAGAAGGAGGTCCCTCTTGGCTCTCCCTCTCGGGGGGAGGCAGCTGAGCACAGGTGGTGATGAATGGCTCATCGGTATTCCCAGCTACAGATGTGGTGCTAGTCCTGTCCCCAAGGAAGCTGCTGCCCAGTAGAACTTGGTCCCTGTCTGTAATGGGTGTCACATAGTTATCTTTCTCTACTGCCAGGGATAACATGCCAAATAACAAGGGAAAAGTAATACAGAAGTACTAGAAACTGTTTTTTAAAAAACGTAATGGTTGTTTTGAAATTCTGTACCACTTTGATTATCTTATGGTGCTTTTTTTTGTCTTTGTTCTTGTTATTTTTGTTTCTTTTCTTTTTAAAATAAAATTTTTTAGGGCCAGCCCAATAGCTCAACAGATTAAAGCTCCTGCAAAGCAGGCGTAGAGATCAGGGGTTCAATCCCCAGGCCTGCTGCACTGATGCTTAGATGGCAATTGAGACTGGGCATGGTGGAGCATGCCTGTAATCCCAGCTCTTGGGAGGCTGTAAACATGTGGATCACTACAAAGACTGATCAAACATTGGTGTTTATTAGGTTCCTAGGGTCAAATATTCAAAAGACCATTTTAGTAGTGAGACTGATCTAGTAGTGAGACCCTGAAATCCCTGTAGACCCTTCCCTAAAATACAAATAAATAAATAAAAATAAAATTTTAAAATTTTATTTAAAATAATACAATAAGACAATTTTTACTTTCTAGAAAAAAATTTAAAGTAAACTCTGTTTTTAAGAAATAATCCAAAAGAAGGCTGGGGGAGACAGCTTGGCAGCATAAGCACCTGCCTGGCAAATGCAAGGACCTGAGTTTAATCCCTGGTATCACAGGCCTTGCCAGCCCTGGAACCAGGGGCTAGCTGTGCTGTTCCCAGAACCGGGTCTGGTAGAGCATGCTTGTAATCCCAGCAATGGGAAGGCTGAGACAGGAGGATCACTAGGAGTTGGAGCTACATAGCAAGACCCTATATCATAATAATAAATACAATTTTTAAAAAGTGTCTAAAAAAAACAAAAGAAACCCATCCTACTCTTCCCTTTCAACTTGAACATTTTTCTTTTTTTCTTTTTGTCTTTTTTTTTGAGACAGGGTCTCACTATGCAGTTCAGGCTGGCCTTAAGCTTACTTTGTAGCTCAGGCTGGTCTTGAACCCACAACAATCCTCCTGCCTCAGCTTCCCGAGTGCTGGGATTATAGGCATGCGCCACCACGCCCAGCCTTGAACATTTTTCTATGTAAAGTCCTGATCTTCAGTAGTGTGCTCCACTTGTAACATGCTGATGCTGTAAAGCTGATGTCTTATGGCACCATAAATATAAATATTTCATTACCTATAGATTGAGAAATCCAGTCATCATTGGATAGTGATGGTAGGATTAAAATCATTTTTATATTCTGCATGTTTCTCTCTATTTCTAAATGAAACTAGTATGACTTATGTAATCAAAGAAAGAATACATGTTACTTGTCTCTGCCTATGGTATTTGGGGGAAGATTTAATATGCTCACCCATTCACGTGATAGTCATATGAAAAGGCCTTCAAGCACTTTGCAGGAAAATTCCTCAATGTTGGATCAAAAGAATCATGACATTTCACTCACCTGAATATACTATCTCATTTGTTCCCTGAAGATACCTTAATGACAGGCCACTGTGGTTGTGGATTGCATTGAATGAACTGGTACATGTTTAGTATTTGCAGCCCATTCTCTAGGGCATAGTGATTTGAGTGAGTGGTTTTCAAGCTCCACTGTACATTACTAACACTGGAGAACCTTCAAACATCCTGACATCTACTCTGTATCCCTGACCAGTTCTGCCTGAAAAGTGGCCCATGGTAACTGTACTGTATGATCAAGTCTGAGGGCCACTGATGCAAACATTGGTGTTTATTAGGTTCCTAGGGTCAAAGGTCAATTAACTTTCAGAGATAAACTGCCCCATTTCCAGACATGAGGAGGTATTCGAGGTCAGGTGGCATTTAAAAAATAGATACTTATAAGTCTACCAATAGTGACTGTAAAGATAAATCTATTAAAAATGTTTGTTGTAATTAGACAAAGAGCTAATTGTTCGGGATCCTCCATTTCATTTCATACTCCGAAGATTTTTCCCTTAGATAAGTTTACTAGCCTGTGCTGGGGCCCGGATGGGCCTGTCTAGCCATAAAACAGCATGCAGTTTTCCCCCCACTTGTGTTGGAGATGGAACTTGGGGCCTCATGCCTGCTAGGTTAAGGGCTCTGCCACCAAGCTACATCCCTAGCCATTGTACTCAGAACTTTCTGAGTTTATGACCACCACAATTCCTACACAGTCTACAGACCCATACCTTTGGTACTGGAGGTGATAACAAAGCTCAACATGGTCTTTTGAATATTTGTATTGAATAAGCAGGGAAGAGGTCGCAAGGCCTGGCTAAAGGAGAGGTTCATTTGCTGTGACGTAACATGCCCTCATGGAATCCTTGCAAGATGTGAGACCTGCTTGTCAACGAGGGCTGCTGAGATGTGCTTTAGGTGGCGCAGAGATGGAAAGTCTCAGCCTCTTTGTTACTAATTGGCTTGTGACAGGTGTTGCATATCTGTTCAAAGCGCAACTCAAACCTTAGAGGTCTGCAGGAGTATCAGGGCCCCCAGCAGGACATCACCTACAGGAGGGAAGCAGTCTGAGGGTTTACTACGCTTCTGTTTGCTTGCACGCTGGGTTATGGGTGGAACACGGCAGAGCTCCAGGGCGCTACCCCAGCCCTTCCTCACCTGATCTGCCGGGTGGGTCCCGCACCGGCGGAGGGGGTCTCTCGGTGGGCGGGGGCGGCAGAGGGCCCGACCGCCCGGCCGACGGCAGGGCCGGCGCGGACGACGTGAGGGACAGGTTCCGCTGCGGGAGCCTCGGGATCTCGTCGCCGCCGGGGGGCAGGGGCGGTGGGCCGGGCCGGCTGGGCGGCAGCGGGGGCGGCGCGGGCGAGGCGGCGGCGGGCGCGGGCCGCGGCGCGGCGGGCACCGGGGGCTTGCTGTTCTGCGGGGGCGGCGGCGGCCCGGCGTCGCGGTGCAGGCCCGGCCGGCTGCCCACGGGGGGCGGCGGCGGCGGCGCCTTGTCCTCCGCGGCCCGGCTCGGCGTGGGCGGCAGCGGCGGCCGGCTGGAGAAGGCCGACGGGGTGCCGCCCGCGGAGCCCTGCCGCACCGAGCCGCCCGCGAAGGCCGCGCCGCGGCTGCCGGGGAAGGGCGGCGGCGTGGGCCCGAGGCCGGGCTGCCGGGGCGCGGCGGGCACGGGCGGCGACGCGCGGCTGTGCAGGCCCGACTGCGCGGGCCTCGGCGTGCTCGGCACGGGCGGGGGCAGGCTGTCGGGCTTCGAGCCCGCGTCGGGCCTCGGCGGCGGCATCCGGCTGCGGGGCGGCTCCGGGGGGCCGCTGCGGGGGCCGGGGCCGGGCGCGGGAAACCTGCCCGGGCCGCTGGGGGGCGAGAAGGGTTTGGCGGACGCGGATCTTCCGCCTGGCGGTAAAATTGGCGGGCGGCTTCCTCCGGAGTCTACAGAACGGACAAAAGGACACCAGTTAGACCATTAGAAACCCTAAGTTCTCGGGGAGCTCGGTTTCCGCAAGCCCCCTCCCGGGGTGCGTAAAAATAGAGGTGACTACTATTCATATAGACCGAGTTTAGTGCGGCCTTTCCTAAAGGCAGCGGAATGGACCCCAGCCCTGTTTCCCTAATAATCCCAGGCTTTACAACCCATTAGCTTTCAAAAGGATTCTGCAGAGATCACTTGGCATTAAGTGTGGAGAGAAACTAAGCATTCTGAGAGGCTCCCATTCGTTATTGGGGGCCCCCCCTGGGATCAAGATGGCCCCAGGTAGACTGGATTTCTGCTAATGAGTTCCATTTATCTCCACTGCCAATCCTTGTCCCCCTGGCCTTTGTACCTTTCAAGTTTGAAACATAATTCAGCAAAAAATACACATTATCTCAAATGACTTTCCATCTGTACAGGCTTATCCAATCCCTTGCAAAGAAGTGGGGAGAACTTAATGGAAAAGTCATGATTAGTCTACTGCATTAAGAATTAAGAAAGGAAAAAAAAAAATTGGAAAAAGTTTAATTAGAAGAATCAACACCAGTAAAAGGCATTCATTTGTAAAGATGTAGGCAATTAATTTTTTCCTTACTGGGTCCACTGGCAGGACAGAACAACCTAGAGCTTCTTTGGTTGAGGCAAATTTGCTTGTCAGTAAACCAAAGTTTAGGGAGAAACTAAGGGCGGCAACAAAAGACACGGAAAATCTTTCCTTCACCTCAATCGCTTGAAACCCAAGGTAAGTTTTTTTGTTGTTGTTGTTGTTTTTAATGTATTTGATTGTTACAGGGTCACACTACGCAGTTTGGACTCATAGTGATCCTCCTGTTTTCAGCCTTCCCAGTGCTGGGATTACAGGCATGGGCCACTACGCCCAGACTCTAGCTGGCTTACCCTGCCCTTGGGCCTGGGCTGGCACAGCATGTGGGGCCAAGAATCAAACTTCTGTCCCTGTGCTTGCCTAAGCAGGCGCTTTAGTCCACTGAGCTATCTCACTGGCCCACCAATGTAAGTTCTTGAAAAAAAATGGTTAGCCTTACTTGTCACTTCAATCATAAAATGTATCAAATATTTAGTGAGCACTTGCCATTCTGCAGCCATTATTCTAGATCAGTTATGACAAATCTTTCAAAGCTTTCAGTGACAACACAGGTTTGCCACCCCTGTTCTAGATCCTGCAGACAGAGCAATTATACAAACAGAAAAGATCCTGTTCTCCTGAAATTTATATTCTTGAGAAAGGGATGATAATAAGACAGCCAATAAATACTTTCAGATAGTTTTAGGCACTCAAAAGGAACTGAAGTAGGCTGATAAATCAGGAATGTCTGGAAAGGCCTTGACAGATGGGATGGCTGGGACAGCTCTTCTGAGGCTGTGACACTCTGAGAGCTGACAAGAGACCACCCGCCCATGGCGAGAAGGCAGAGAGGCAGAGGCCAGCAGGAGGCACTCACTTGGGCATAAACTTCAGGTTCATAAACTGTGTGCCCAGGGCACAGTGGGCACTGGAGCACACAGTACCAGAAATGGAGCTTGGAGCCCAGACTGGTAGACCTCAAGGCATTCTGATTTTATTACAAACAGTAGGAAGCAACTGGACAAAGGAGTAACAGGAACTCCATAGAGAATTTATTTAGACATTAAGTCTAGGGAAAAAAAAAAAAAAAAAAAAAAAACACAAAGCTGTGTATCTATAATTCTACATCATCAGTTTGGGATGGGCTGTATCTTGCAAGTTCCTACCCATCTAAGAAGAAGTCTTCTGCACAACAGTCTGCACAACTGCTTCACTTGCATCTTTATCTTATTTTACTTTATCTTTTACCATACTTTTCACCTACTGCTAAAATACTCATTATATGCATTTGTCAGCTGTCTCAACTTCTTTCAGTGGGTTTTAAATAACTAAGTTTAAATTTATCTGGCAAGATGGGCTCTTTCATGTTATTGGGCCGACCATCTAGTGTAAAAAGAAGTCAAGTAATCCTGAGGAAAGAGTGACTTCATTTTCAGAGGAATGTGAGAATTTTACATTTTTTCAGAAGACATTTTAAAAGATCACAGAAGTAGGAATAAAATTCTTCTAACATGAGAAATATTACTCCCCCCCCAAAAAAAAGTTTCATAGTGAATTTGAGCTTCCGTAATAGTAAGGAGAGAGCCTCATGTACTGTGCAGGGTTTTTCATGTAGGCATGACAAGGTTCAATCTTTCAGACCCTCCTACAGGTCATTTGCATGGCTCCCTGCAGAGAAAGATTTAAATGCTCCAAAATCTGGAACTGCTGTGTGTGTGTGTGCGTGCATGCATGCATGCGTGTGCATGTGTGTGTGTGTATGTGTGTGGTCCTAAGATTCAAAATAACAACCTTGTGCATGTAGGCAAGCACAGTACTACTGCGCTACAACCTAACCCTAAAATCTCACACTGAGTGCTGATCTGACACCACCAGTGGAAAATTATCTCATAAAACTTTGTTTCACACACAAAATTATTAAAGATATTATAAAGAATTATCTTTAGGGCTGTATGAATAAGATCTATACAAAACATGATGAATTATATATTTACAATCAGGTACTATTCCAAAGGTATTTCTGTATGCATATGCAAATATCTCAGATTCTGGAATTCAAAATACTGGCTGCAAGCATTTTGGATAAGGGGTTCACAGCCTTAGAGATATTGGCTCTGAAATATCAAATGTCTGTCATGTAGATTTCTCGGAGTGTTTGAACAGTGGCTTGCAACTACTATTGCTATGCTGGACAGCCGGGCAGGCTACCTGACAAAGAAAGCTGCCATTGCTAGGCCACGGGGCAGAGATCTGGGGCTCTGAGTTCCATGTGCTCCTTCCTTCTCTTCCCCTCTCAGCTCTGCCTCTAAGGATAACAGGGGAGGGCAGGTTCACCCAAGGATATGGGCAAATGTCTCATAGCTCTGCGGAGCTGCCTGATCCTGAATGATGATAGAAAGGAAGGAAGGAAAGGAAGGAATGCAGAGGGAAGAAGGAAAGGAGGAAGGAAGGAAGGGAGGAAGGAAGGAAGCACTAGCTAAGGTTTTCTTATAGAACTGGGATAACATCTCAACTGATGTAAAATGTTCTAAAGGGCCAGAGCATGAATAGATCTGCCACGCCTACAAACTCTGCCTCGTCTTCATCTTCTCAGAGAAGGAAACTTGGTACCATTATCTCTGCCAGCCGTGGATCTTAGCTTGGGCATTCCAGCCTGGAACAGTCCTCCCAAGCCGGGGGGTCCGCCGCCTCCAAAATTTCCACCACCGCCTCCGCTGCTTCCTCCTCCTCCTCCAGCGCTGCCCCCTCCTCCGCCAAACCCGCTGCTTCCACCAAAGCCTCCGCCACCAGCACCTGCTCCTTTGGGCTCTGCAAAAGGAAGAAAATACACATATGGAAATGCTCACCTGAGTACTGCGCCAGACCCAGCCCATGGACACCACAGAGAGGACCCAGGCTAAGCCTGGCGCTCTGGGGACAGATGGGATTTCTTCCAGCTGCGGGATTGTAGGGGTTTGCTTCACAAATGGGCAGAACAGAGGGGTTTGCTTTCTTCTGCAGGTTGAGCCGAGCCGTCAGGAAGAAACAGTAAGAGATGACATTTTGTCCTCATGCCCTGCTTGACTGGCTGCCCTGTGTGTTGATATTGATTTGTCCAATATTCTAAGATTTAGCAAATAAAATGATCTACAAAGGAAGAATCTCAAGGGAGAGATATAATAAAGGTGAGGAAAAAGGAAAAAGCAAACAATTAAAGGAATAAAGGAGAAATAGTAAAAAAAAAATGAGAAGAAATTAAAATATCTCAGGTTTCTCCTTGAAAATATCTTATATTGAAGTGCATTTTTCATTTCATGTTTTTTCTTATAATTAAGAACAAATTCATTTAAGAATGATGGTCCATACTTGTAATCCCAGTACTCTCGGAGGCTGAGGCAGGAGGATAACAAGTTTCAGTGCAGTTTGGGAAACTTAACAAGATACTGTTTTTTTTTTTTTTTTTTTTAAAAAAAAAAAGGCCCTGGATTCAATTACTAGCACCAAAAAAGGGGAAAATAAAATAATGAAAAAACATTAAAAAAAAAAAATCACTAACCTCCTTATTGTTAGCATTTACCATGATATTATTCCTTGAAAAAAATGAGATTACAGAGCCACATTGTATTTTAAAACTTTAATGTATCATATTTTAATTAATCACTTACTTATTTGATGGCTTTCTAGGTTAATTTTTATTTCTTAATATCATAAAATCCAACAGTTGGATTACCAAGCTTAAAAATTTTTGCAAACTAGGTGGGCACAGTCTTTTATTTGTAAAAAATGGTGAAAGATTTTGAAATGGCAAACAAGAAAGAAAGAAAAAGATCACTACATATCCTGTCTTGCTTTCTGAATTATTCTCTACTACCTTTGAGCTGTTTTGTTTTGTTTGAGATAAGCTCTCTCTATGCAGTTCAGGCTGGCTTTGCACTTACAGTGCTCCTCCTGCCTCAGCTCCCCAGGGCTGATTAAAGGCAGGCACCACCAAGCCCATCTTGTTTTTGGTTTTAAGATAGTGTGCTGCCTAGGTGGGGCTTGAACTCACAATCCTTTGGTCTCAGCCCCCAAGTGCTGGGGTTACAGGTATGTACTTCTGTAATCAGCTGAGCTATAACTGTAAATTGTTGGACTCTGCTAGTAATGCTAATTATACTTGTGTAAAGTTGGATACTAACCTGTTTTACACCTAAGTTCATTTAAGCACTTGAATGTGTGATACTTTGTACTATATTTTCCTTTGAATCAGTAACATCATCCTGGTTCCTTTTAGTTAATGAGTTAAATAAAAGGCTAAAATTTATTTTATATTTATGTGAGAATCGTGATTATACCCTCTTTAAAAATTAATTGCTGAATTATTCATGTGTGTATGCTTATATCTAGATGTTCACTCAAGGCCTCATAGGTAGGGCTTTGGGGAGGTGACCGGGTCCTGGGCGGGTCATATTGGATTCATCCACTGATGGGTTTCTAGCTGGGTGTGCTGTTAGGAGGCAAAGCCAGGTGGGGAGAGGTGGTTCACTGCAGGAGTGGCCTGGAAGGAAATTATATCTCTTATCTCTATTGCTATCTCTATCTCTCCAGTTCCTTCCTGCCATGCTATGAACTGTTTCTCCTCTGCCATGTCCCTCCGCCATGCCACCCCACTCTGGAGCCAGCCAAGGGACCAAAACCTCTACAAATTGTGAGCCAAAATAAACCTTTCTTGCTTTAACTTGGCGTCAGGTATTTTGTCCCAACAGTGAGAAAGTAAGCCAGTATGGGTTTTGTTTTGTTGATTTTGAGACAAGGTCTCAACACTATAGTTCAGGCTGGCCTTGAATTCACTAGGTAGTCCACGTTGGCCTCGAACTCACAGTGATCCTCCTGCCCCAACCATCCCAGGCAAGGATTACAGGGGTGTGCCACCACATCCAGCTGTATGTTTGTATTTGTAAGGTTAAATATTGTTTAAATTTCTGTTCCTCTAAAATTAGGTTGTCTTTGAGTCAGTAAATTACATGTATAAATCAATTTGAGAGAACTATATATTCATACTTCACATTTGAAAATGTATATTCTCTTTATGTCTTTTGGATTATTTTGGAAAACTTTTGAAGTTTTTAAACTATGAATACATTTTTTCTTGTTAAAATCTTTTTTTTTTTTTTTTTTTTTTTTTTTTTTTTTTTTTTTTGTATTTTAGGGAAGGGTCTATAGGGTATTCAGGGTCTCACTACTAGACTGGACTCTTAGTGATCTGCCTGTTTACAGCCTCCTAAGAGCTGGAAATACAGGGGAGCACCACCACACCCAGTCCAATACCCTGGGGGCAGGACTGGCACGGTGGGATTGAACCCCTGGCCCCTGCACCTGCTTGCAGGTGCTTTAATCTGCTGAGCTATTTGGCTGGCTCTATTTGTTAAAATCATGAAAGGGACATTTTCCTGTTATATTTTGAAACTGGTTATTATTGACATAGGAAATTTCATTTGATAACTAATAAGCCACTCTACTGCATATTCTAAGTTAAAATTTACTGAAAAAAATTGACCTTGCATTTCCTGGTAGACATATGGTCTACAAATCATAAAGCTTTTAAATCTGTCTTCTAAGAGGTGTATGGCCTCTGTTTTACAGGTAATTACTTTGATGGATGCACTTCCATAACAACATGAATTACTGATGGAGATTGCATCTAATATTAACTATTGTTTTAAAACAAGCTTTAAAAAATATTTACAGCCACAAAGGATCCTTTTACTTTAGATTTTTAAGACTTTCTTGTGGCATGTAATTTTATCAAAAGCTGATTTAATATCTATTAATTTGATTATACATTTTTTCTTATTTGATATGATGGATAAATATTCAATCTTGTATTAAGAATAGGATAAACCTTGGGTTTGGTGAATTATTTTTATAACATGCTTAGGTTCTGGGTTTTTTTTTAAGCATGGTATGCTGTCGTCCATGATCTTAAGTTGTCCTAGGTGGGTTTTCCTAATTTTGGAGTTACTATACTGACATTTAGTTTTGGATAATTCTTTGCTGTGAGTGGCTGCCCTGCTCTTACAGAAGGACTGCTTCTCTGTGCACTGCCCACTAGGTGTCCCCTACCCCACCAGGCTCCCTTTCAAGGTGGAGAGAGCTGCTGGCCTCCTATCCCCACACACAGGGGACTAGATCTCAGAGGGCTGCTGGGACTGGCTGGGCTCATCCCAGGGAAAATCCTGTGACACTGAGGAGGGTTTTAACTGAGAGGTCACAAGGTTTCAAATCAAGAGTCCCACACAGTTCCTTTTTCTGAGGGTGGTATGAGCTCATTTGCAGCACCCTGTCTGGTTGCAGGGCAGTGCTCAAGGACCTTATTTTAATCTTCCTCTTTCTCATTTCCTCCCAACACCCATGTTCCCTTCTAACTCTGATCCTTCTTGCTCTTTCCCTACCCTTGGGCATTTTCCCAGCGATTTCCCCAGCACTCCTTATCTGCTTTGCTAAAATCTATCATCTTGATTCACTTTTCCACAGAGCTCCAGGAGGCGATGTGCAGGTCAGTGTTTCCTCGGAGTACAGGGTGATCTAGGCTGTCATGGTAGTTTTGGTGGACAGTGGAAAGGGCTACGACTGCAAAAGGCCAGGGTCAAGGCCTGATTATTAGTGATCAATGGATTCCAGTCATGGCTGATCCTTTGTTCTGTTGAAAATGTTAATAAGTAGCCTTGTGTTATAGGTACTTGTTTATACATAGCCTGCCCTGTAGAACGTTATCTCAGGATCAAGTGGGTGGACAAATAAAGATGTGATTCTATTTCCTTTCTCTCAGAATTTCTGCTAATCACATCTTATGCTTGAATTATACTGTTAGACAACAAAGCACTTGAAGCTTATAACACACTTGTGATGTCTGTAGAACAGGTACCCATCCCTACTTCACAAGTGGGAGTTGGAGATGACACTCAATGGATGTGCCCGCATCAGCTGATCCCATGGCGGGGCGCGTTCCATATTTCATGTGCATCTTCTCATCTTTGGTGCCAAGAGCAATGAGTTAAACTACAGAAAAATGTTGTGAATAATTCAAAGAATCGCCACTGTGTATGTTTCAGACAAAGAATTATTATACTGGCTTCCTGCAACATTAGATGGGAAACCAAGCCAAAGCGGTGGCCTATGATGAGTAGAACAATTCCTTATTTTGCTAGCTTTGCAGCTGTTGTGAACAAAAAAGAAAAAAAAAAAAACTTTTGGAGGAGGTGTAGAGTTGTTAGGCCATAAGCCATGGAGATGGCTTTTTCACTTACTGTCCAGTATTGGTGCGCTTCTGTCATTGGTAACTGTCTTCTTTAGTTTCTTCCCTTTGCTGATGTCAGACAGAAGAGCATTTCTCCCAGCCTGCTCTGACTTATTCAAAGTAGGCTTCTCTGTATTGGCCTGAAAGGAAACCACACAAACACGTTTGTACTCTGCTACTCAGCTGGACAGGCAAGGCACCGGAAGTTTGCTATTAAGGTTCTTGGAGATGGGCTATAAATCCTCCACAAGTTTTGACTTAGACATCTGAGAGCAGAGGCAGCAGTAAATTGCACTCATTTCCAAGGCAGGAAGTCAACTAAAAGTCTCTGAAAATTCAGCCCACAATCTGCCTGTAACTCATGGAGCCGAGGTGGGGGGTGGTGGCTACATATGATAAAGGAGCTCGCAGTCTGGGGTGTGCGGGCACTGTGAGCTTCATTCTTCAGGGTGTGTCCTGAAGAATGAGATTCCTTTCCCAGCTTGTGGAACTAACCTGGTGCAAGGGAAAAACAGTCTTTAATAAATACCAGTGGTTTTCATAACTCACTGAAATTTCTGAAAATAACTTCTGAGTATTTTAACAAAGATGCTTAATATTTAAGTGAGATTTATAAAGATATAATTTATATTTGGTGAAATAATCCTCTGAGTTTACAGTTTTGACACAGAACATCTTCATTATTCTCTAAAGTCCTGGGTGTCCCTTTGCTTAGTTGTTTCTGATGTTTAATTCATTTGAAAATGTAGTTCAGTGAACCTATAGAGTGGACAAATGTACTGCTTTAAGATGTTTGGGTATGTTCTGTGTCTAGAGTTCTGGGAAGTCAATCTTCTTTCTTCAGGGTTATTTGGGGACAGAGACACTAAGAGTCCAGTGCATGGACTGGCAAGAATCTGCCTGTGTCTGTCACACTGGAATCTGGCTTGACCTTGTCTGGGCCCAGGGTGGTCCTTCCAGCAGACTTGAGAGCTCTCCTAGGCTGGCCCCAGCCCTCCTGGGTGGGATGTGCTTTCAGATGGGCCAGGGAGGTCCAGGACAGGAAAAGCGGCAAAAGGGTGGGACTTGCTATCTCATCTATTCACCTGTTATCAGAGATGGAGACCTCAGAAAAACCCTGAAGTAGGTTACTTGGAATGTATATTAAATTGGAAGTGTCTTGAAACAATTAAATTATAAAAGATTACTTGCTTATGGTAATGATAATAATATAGTTTTCTCACTGAGCCAGGCACTGTTTTCAGTACTTTATGTGCACTGTTTCATTTAGCCTCATCATCTGTAAGTTGTTATTTCCAATCACAGACAAGGAGGAATAGGGAGATTATTTTTAATTAATTAATTATTTGGTACAGGGTCTCACTGCACAGCTCGGACTCACAGTGATCCTCCTGTTTCAGCCTCCCAAACGCTGGGATTATAGCATGTGCTACCACCCCTGGTTTGGTGGCCAGCATGGTGCACCCAGCACAGCATACGGTATTGGAATTGAACCTGGGCTCCTGAGCTTGCCAGGCAGGTGCTTAGACCGCTCAGCTACCTCCCCAGCCAAGGGAGATAATACTGTTTGCCTCATAATCAACCCAGAATAGGAGGAGCTGGGATTCAAACCCTGACAGTTGGACTCGAAAGTCCTCCCTATAATCAGAGAGAAGGGTAACTGTGGGCTGCACAAGCCCCCAGCATGCTCCAGCAGCAGCCTGTTTAAAGCTTCTCTGCTGTTCTTCCAGAAGGGCCCTACACGTCAGCTGGCACCTGCGAGTGGTTGATCCTCTACAACTCTCACACTTGTTTTTTACCATCTGCCTTCATTATAAGAATGAACATAAGCCAGAGTTTAGGGATGCTAACTGACATGCCACACCATCTCCAACAATTTGGGGCTAACCACGTCCGGTGGCTTCCCGTTCAGCTTCAACATTTATTCTGATACCTGACCTCCTCCTGTGCAAGCCTCTCTTATCTGGCGGATCAGAGCCCTTAACTGCAACGGTCCACTCGGCAGTGTCCCATGATGGCCACCAACCTTCCATATCCTATTTCCCCAGGATCTTGCTTTGAGTGATGCAATAAAGACTAGAAATTGCCAGGCAGATGGCTCAGTGGAATAAACGCTTCCCTGGCGAGTGCAAGGGTCTGAGTTCAAATCCCAGGTTCCGCAAAACAAAACCAAAACCCAAGAATAGAAATTACTTGATAGGATAAATGAGGGCTCCTCAAACTTTAATCATTCTCATGCCACCTGTGTCAGTATTTACCATTTTTACCAACCCAACTCAACATACCATTTGTGATACTAATTTTCGGTGAACACATTAAATTAACTCACTGTTAAACCTTGAACTTGGTGTGTGCTAATCATATTTTTTTAGAACACATAAGGCTTAAATTCAAAAGATTACTCCATTACTATCCAGCAGTGGCCTACAACTCACATTTTGGGAGGGACAGAACCCAGGCTTGCCAGATCACAGCTCCTCAAGCTTATCTACACAAAAGATCAGTTTTAAAATTCTTTTTCAATCTATAATAGGCTTTGAGCAGCAATGAATTTTTGTAAAATAAAAAGGGCTGGAGACTTAGCTAAGTGGTAAAGCATGTGCCCTGCATGTGCGAGGCCCTGATTAAATCTCCACTATGGTTGAGTGAGTGAGTGAATGAAAATGACCTCGGTTTCCCTACATGAAAGTGAAGGGAGCACCAGTGTGACCTTCGGCACGGTGCAGGCCCCAGGTGCAGGGGAAGCCCCAGGAATGGAGTGTGCCTGGGAGTCCCTTCATAACACCGGGTGGCTCCCCCAGCAGGGTTCACTAACTGTCCCACAGGCCTCTGGAGGACCAGGTGACTGCAGTGAAGAAATTCCCCCGAGAAGCAAACATTTAAATGCAAGGGCAGGCTAGAAGGGGCGTGTGAGTGTAGGTGGGAAAGGTGCTGGTGGTAGGGAGGAGGGCTCACAAACAGTGGAGAAAGCGGAGAGGGCGAAGGAGAGGAGAGGAGAGCAGAATGGATGACTCCTACTGCGCACAGCAACCTGGGTTTCCAACGATGCACCCAGGAGTGAAAGGCTGGATGCCGAGTGGACACAGTCCACGTTGGCCTCAGAACAGGAGGCCAAGTTTCCTGTGATGGGCTCCAAAGGAAGCTGATGGAGCCTCATTTCATGTTCTCACAGTGCATGGTGGCAGACATTAACCAACCATAACTTCCATGGTGTTTGGATTCTCAAGGTCTCTGGGGTTGGCTTGCTCCAGGCCTGGGAGTGTGCCTTATCATGCTTGTGCCAGAATTCACACACAGGCACAGAAAGCGAATGGAGAGGAGACACTCACCAGTGCAAATGTGGGGGGTGGAGGGGGTGCCGGTGGGGGAGGGACAGGCATCTTGGTCGGTTATCCTTTCAACAGTCTCGCTGACAAATCTGTAAAGACAAAACACAGCATCCTAGTCACTCTCCCATTGCTGGGACTTAATACTTAACATCAACAAATTATCTAAGGAAAGGTTTGTTTAGGCTCATGGTCTTTTTAGAAGTTTCAGTATATAGACGGCTGGTTCTGCGGCAGAAGCAGAATGGGGATGGACCTGCTGCAGAGCAAAGCTGCTTACTCCTGTGCCTGGGAAGCAGAGAAGAAAGGAAGGAGCTGGGAAGGGAGATATTCTTTCAGGCTGTGCCTCAGTGACCCGCCTCTTCTGACCAGAGCCACCTTGTAACAGCAAGTCAGTCTTAGCACCCCTATAATCCAGGCTTCTTCCAAGCGCCTGGGAACACAAGTTCTCAGGAGGAACACCTAGCTTTAAGCCATAACATTCTTCCCCAGCCCCCAGGATTCATGTGCATCTCTGGATGCAAAGTGCATTTAACAGCTGCCAAAGTCTTAGCAGTTCCACCACTGCTAGAAGTGTGTCCTAGCCAAGTCTGATGGAAAACAAGTGCTTCTCCTTCTCACTCATCCCCAAAACAAAATCCTTTCTTGCTCTCCCCTGCCTCAACACCCTCTACCTGGTTTTATTAAAATCTGAGACCCCTGTTGTAGAGTTTGAGCCTTGAACCAGGGCCTGCCTGAAACAATGGCTACTGGAGTGACTTAATTTCCATACAACGTGTGTCCTGAATCTCAAATAGAATTGTTTTTCATTTATTCTCAATAATCTCCCAATTGCAGAAAACTACTTTTTAGAGCTTGAAACATTTAGCTTAAACACCAAAAGGTGGAAAATACAGGACTTGAAATAAATGCTTTCTATTGAAATGCAGCTGGCTGGCTTGCTTTCTGTGAACAGAAATGGAAGGGAAAAGCTAAACGGACATTGCTAGACTTGTCCCAGCTGTGCAGAAACAAGAATTAAGACTGTCGGAAACAGTTCCCTTCCAAAGTGGGCTATCAAACAAAAAATAGCAGTTTAAGCATTCCACCACTGCAACAGCAGCTGTCACTGCCAGAGAATCACCTGGGTCCAGGCGCATTACTCGTATTGGCCTCAATGCTCTAGCACTCAGGCTAGCACAACTCTGGTGAAGACAGTGAGCCTCAGAGAAAGTGAGTCGCTCGCCAACAGGCCGTAGTAACGGCCTTCAATCCTATCCTCTGGGTCCCTGCTCTTCCACAGGAGCACAGTGCCTAGCTCTCTGCTCTTTCAGGGCGGCTACCTCGTGCTATTAATTAGGCTGCACTCTAAATAAATTACTATTTTAGATGAGGATTCATTTCAAATGTGTCCTTTATATTGATCTTTCCTGCATATCAACAGTCCATCCCCCAGGGGGCCAACTGGGCTCTGTGAGCAGGGTTTGGTGCTCCCTGTGAAGGGGCCTTGTCAGCTGCAGAAGGACCATCAGAGGCTTTGGAGCTGGACGTCCCTCAGGACCAGGAGGAAGGGCAGGCTCCCGAGCTGAACGCAGGCTGCAGCCAAGTCGACAGAGAAGGCGGCTTGTCAAGGCAGGGGTAGGTGGCCTGTCTGCCTGGCAGGCCCGAGAGGTGGGCTCCGTGGCACAGCCCCTCCACGTAGTTGGTGGATGTGATGTCCCCCAAGAGTCCCTCTTGTTTGATTCCATGTTCAGCACCCCTCCTCCCGTCATCCTGAGATCACTGTATCTAAGAAGGAGAGGATTCTGGCCAACTAACAGGAATCCCCTGTGGGCTTGCTTCTCATGCCTCAGCTTCTGGTTGCAAAGATAGAACCAAGCTACTTCTGCCCTGCATGTCTCAGGGACCACACTGGAGTGGGGACCATTTTAGGGGACTGCACCCTTCAAGGCCTTAATCATTTTATACTTCTCCGCTGTTGCAGATTTAGTACTATCTGTGCTGCTCTACCTGGCTTATGAATAACCTGGACTACAACCAAAGGGGGACTGCTGATTCTGTGTCCACATGCTAGTGGGGGAGACAGCAATGGCCTTGGTTGGGGACAGAGCCAGTCTCAACATCACGGCCAGCACAGGAACAAGCAGGCAAAATCAAGGCCTGGGAACAAGAAGCTATCAAAGACTTCAGGGTCTTGTGAGAAGCAAGGCTTTCCACTCCTGGCCAAATTAGACAAACGGGGGGAGAGGACCAGCCAGTGAGCACTCTTACTTTCCAAGTGCTGTGAAGAAGTAAGCATTCTTTCTTCTTTTTAAAAAACACATTTGGTACAGAGTCTACAGGATCTCACTAAACAGATTGGACTCGTAGTGATCCTTCTGTTTTCAGCTTCCCACGCTGAGATTACAGTCATGCGCCACCATGCCCAGCCTCAGTGCACCCTGGGTGGGGGCTGACATGGCGCACCAGGGATCAAGCCCTGGTTCCTGCATCTGGCTAAAAGGCACTTTAATCTGTCTTTTTACTTAGGGGGATGAATGTTGCCACCTTCCCTGTGCCCACTGCCCTCCAGATGAACGACTTCTATGCCCACCTCAGTGCTACAAGGCTGCCTCGTACCCCTTCCCCTTCCTGGCTGAACTTCTGGGTATGACTTGACTTCTCTAGGCTGGCCCTGGAGGGAAGTTTGCAAGAAACCCCACTGCCACCTTGTCCCTCATTGATTTAAGGAGCTCCACCACCAGCCCCCTTCTTGGCTGTCCTTCTTCTGGACTGTGGCCCCGCCATGTCTCCCTCACTACCTGGCAGAAAGCAAGGATCTCACCAAGTATGTGTGAAGTGAGAACGAGGGACCACATCAGCAGGCAGGCTGCTTGCCACAGAGATGGCTCTCAGCATCCCTCCTCACCTATGGTGAGGGTTAGGTAAGGAGGCAACCCTAGCCCAGTGCTAGGTACCGAGACTTGTTTTTCTAGCAGCACAATGAAGCAAAACGCAAGGCCTGGGGAAAGTAGCAATTTCCCTTTTCCCAGAGTTAACAGCCCCACTGAGAGCCAGAGGTGGCCTTACTAAAGGGTCTTGGCACCGGACCAGAGAGATGGTCTGCACCCTTGCAGATGAGGCATGCTTGTCTGGATTCTTACATCCACAGTATCTGTGGGTAGAATCAGGGTCTTGAGAACTTGGAAAAGAAAGTACATACTAGCCAGGGCGATAGCTCAGTGGTCGCAAGTGCCTGCTTGGCGAACCTGAGGTCCTGAGTTTGATCCGAGTACAAAGAAAAAAAACCCAAAAGGAATATATTATTTAGCATTTCCTTTCAATTTCAGATGTAGACCACCAATCAGTTCCTGAGCAGCCTTTTCTTTTTCCACATGAGGCTTTCAGTTTTTCACATCATCTCACAAATGCTGCAGACCTCCTTTGAAATTCTGATGTTGAGATGTGCTCCTAGATCATGTTGCTTAAACTACTGACAGTGAATTATATATTTCAATGTAATTAATTTTGCTTCAAATCCTCTGTATTGTGTTTTATATACTGCAAAACAGTCATAGAAGGAGTCCTACGGTGGTTTCAGGAGTGAGGAAAAACAACCACAAGACCCAGGTGAGGGGAATTTGCTTCTGAATCTTTACTCTGCCCCTGGGACAAGGGGATAGGCTGGGACAAGAATTTAATCTCTCAGAGCTCCCCCTTTGCATCTGTTGAAAGGCCTAGGTGGATGGACCTAGGATCTGTCCTCAAGGGTGAAGACAGGCCCTGCTGGGGTGCATGCTGTGGAGTATATGACAGACTAGGGGTGGCCTGGGACTGAGAAGGGGCTGGACTCTGCCCATGCGGCTTGGGCTGGAACGCTGCAGGGTGGAGTGAGGTGGCCTGGCCACAGATCCCTGAGCAAACCCCACTTCTGTCTTCCCTTAAGAGAGGGGAGCATGGCAGAGAAGGAGCTCTGTCCTGGGGCCAGCAGGAGCCCTGGGACAAGGGAGAGGCCGAGGGTGATGAGTCAAAGTGTAGCCTGTCATTTCCTGCATCAGAATCCACTGTGCTGTCTGCTCCCAGCCCAGCAGCTGATCCCAGACCCATTTTTTCACAGAGTCCAGGCCTTCCGCCAGCACAGCACTGAACTTCCAAGAGAATTGGCAGAACTGGGGATTGAACTCAGGCCCTTGTGCTTGCCAGGGAAGCAAATACACTGAGCCATCTCCCCAGCCAGAGATTTACTTCTTTGTATGAATTATGAAGCAATGTTCATTATGGGGGCGGCATACTTCTTCAAACTTTCACCTGGCATGCAGAGAAAACTCTTAAGTGTGGGAAAGCCTTCCGGTTTCCCACATAGTTAGGGGACTGCATTCTGACCCTGCTACTTCACATGCTGAGTTCCCAACTGCTAGTACCCCAGAACGTGGCAGTTTGGAGATATGGCCTTAAAGAGGTGACTGAGTTAAAAATGAGACTATTGGGATGGAGCCTCCAGTACTGCCAACGTCCTCACAAGAAGAGGCCGAACACCAGCGATGTGTGCACACAGAGGAAAGACCCTCCACAGACACAGTGAGAAAGCACCGCTGCAAGCCAAGGGCAGTCCAAAGAGAGAACAGTCCCACCCACACCTTGATTTTGAACTTTTAGTCCCCAGAATTGAGAGAAAACGTATTTGTACTATATGGCCTATACACTTGTGGGATTTTTTTATGGCAGCTCTAGAAATTAATACACATAGTTTTAACAGTGTGCGTATGTTTATTATCCATTGTGGAGCCAGGATAATGGTTTTTGAATGAATTATCTGTCAATTAATTGATTTCCCACCCAAGAAATAGCTGGATTGTCACATAGTAAGGACAAAAAAATCAGCCTAAACCCTGATATGTGAGTGACTGTCAAAGTTTTATTTAATAACTAAATGAATGATGAAGAAATCGTCATATTTGAGGTGAAAACTGATTGAGAAGAGGGGGAGGAGCTTCCAATGAAACTTTTTTAAAAAAATGCATTTAGCACAGGGTCTCACTACACGGATTGGACTTGCAGTCACCCTCCTGACTTTCAGCCTCCCAAGCACTGGGATTACAGGCACACACACCACGTGCCCAGTTTCATTTGCAATCTCAGCGCGCCCTGGGGCAGTCATGTTTTATTGAATCCCCGGCCCCTACGTCTGCCTAAGCAGGCACTTTAATCCACTGAGCTATTTGCTCGGCCCTACTAATGAAACTTTTAAAAAGGAGTTGGCTGCATGAATCGAGAAAACAGAGCCCAGTATTTTGCATAAATATCTTGAAACTTCAGCAGAGGCTGTCCTTCGCTGCACGG
Organism: Ctenomys sociabilis; assembly: GCA_004027165.1. Classification (NCBI taxonomy): domain Eukaryota; kingdom Metazoa; phylum Chordata; class Mammalia; order Rodentia; family Ctenomyidae; genus Ctenomys; species Ctenomys sociabilis. The sequence goes on from PVKA01009897.1 coordinate 41,123, forward strand.
GCACGCACCACACTCCCATGCGCAGAGTAGTTAGCGATGCCTAGAAATTCTAGGGTGTCCTGGTTCTGTGAGTGAAACAGCTGACATCACTGGTTTTGCTCTAACATGATGAACACCATGGCTTAATATGTCAGCATATATGTTGGCACACTGAGCTACGGCAGTGACGGTGAACCTTCTGGGGCTTTCAGTGATACAAACGGCCGTGGCAGCACACTTGCCACAGGTCCACTGCCACTAAACTAGGGTGTCTTATAGCCTGGACCCATGTGCTAACGTGAAATGTTAGTTATTCAGTTACCAGAAGCACCTTGTGAGGAAGAGAACTGGTTCCCTCTGTCCTCAGAGGGGACACATTCTCCTAACCATGTGGACCCCAAGAGGCTCAACTACAGCCCTCAGTGAGTCCAGACTGGCCTCGGGAAGCTCACGACCTTGTCATTATGAACGTCATGGCTTAATATGTTAGACAGCATTGCACACTGAGCAGGCAGCTATGGCAGTGTTTTTAGAGTCGTTTGATCATGCTCTAAAATGATCGAGCTCAGGATTATGAGAACTGCTAGTTATCTAAATAAAGCATTCCTTAATTTTTAAAGACAATTTGTATCCATACTGGAGAATGACTAAGAGATTTCCAATAGCCTCAACAGAAACAGAAGGTGGGATTCCAGCCCTGGGGACGGTGAAGTCTCCTTAGTGTAGCAAAGGCTCAACTTTATGCAGTTATGTTTTATCATTACTCTGGGCTGTTGGAAAATGTAAAGCATTTTGCTTTATAATTCTTGCCAAAAGTCACCCTTAAATACTATCTTAAAATGGACAGGGTAGAAGTTAGCTCCATATTTGTTGTGGGAGAAGGGTTGAGGTGGGGAAGGATGCCACAGAAATAATCCAGTGGGACAGATCCAAAGGTCTCAGTGCTTCCTGCTCTCATTGTTTTCTGTTCCTTTGCTTACACATTCATTTTTTACTTTATAATGCAGCTTTCTAGCTTATAAATATAAGCGCACAAGCCCTCACCCACCTGCTCTGCTGTGCTTTCCCCATCCACACGTGTTTGACCACAAGATAGTAACAGAAATAAATTTATAATCTGTTACTCAAGTGTTTTCATAAATTCATACCGAGTTATTAAAACCATAAATTGCAATAGGATTCATTACAGAGACAGGAAATCAGCCTGGCATGCTGGCACATGCCTGTAATCCTGGCACCCGAGAGAGAGGCTGAGGCGGGAGGATCCACCTGAGTTCAAAGCCAGTCTAAAGGACAGAGCCAGACCCTACACACACACACACACACGCACGCGCACGCACGCACGCGCACACAGAAAAAAAAATGAATCCACTGCAAGGTACATTCAAAAATAAAATCATTTAGCAAGCTCAAATTGCTGCTAAAATATTAAGTTTTTAAAAATCATATAATTTGGGGTTCCTACTCAAAATTATTCTTGCTTCCATTCTTTAAAGACTGTAGGATGCAGACTGAGTTGGATATCTTTAAGATCTGAAAGCCATTATAACTAATTAAGACAAATTTGGCTTTGTTCTTTAACTTCCTGTGAAAATACTCAACAGGAAAATTGATGCTCGCAGTAAACCACAGCCATCCTGTTTCTCCAGCATGGTCTTTCTGCAGCTGCGCAGGCCCCACCTTTCTGTTTTATGAGAGTCACTGCAACACCCCTCCTCCCCAAGGAAGCCTGTCTTGCCTGGAGGGTCAGAAACTCTTAGTATCTTTGCAGACAAGCCCTCTGCTCCTCCAGCTGCTCCTCCTCTCCTCAGTTTGAAGGTTCCTGCTCAGAGCAAGGAGGCCGGAACAAAAGAGAAAGAGAGGAAGCAGAACAGGAAGGCAAACTGTTTTCCTTATAAGCAAATCAAGCGCCTCCCACTCATCTGTCGCTGGTGCTCTACACGTGCCCACGGGGGACCCAGGCCCGCAGAGTCCCTCATTTCTCCAAGTGAACTTGCTCTTTTCCTGGTTGATTATCATCGAAAACCACAGCTCAACTGACTCCACTGGGTTGGCATGGTATTGGTTTGCGCCTGTGCTGACTTAGGAGTCCTTCACTATTCCAGACATGCTCCTCTTAAAGTTCTTTTATTAAGGTTGATTTATTTAGGGGAAGGGTGGACAAGGCATTTTTCAAAAAATGTTTTGCATCAGTGGTACCAGGGATTGAAATCAAGGCCCCCACCCTGAACTACAGCCCCAGCCCCACCCCTCCCTCTAGAAAAGCTTTCTTGGAGGTAGGCTCTTGCTCAGTTGCCAAGTTGCCCAGTTTTAATCTAAGAGTAACTACAAGCGAAATTAGGATTAATAATTTAATGTACTAATGATATGTATTTAAATTTTAATACAAATTTATAGCCATGCAAGACCCTTTTGGTAGTGAGAAATGAAGTTTTTGTTGTTGTTGTTGTTTATTTTTTTATTTTATTTTATTTTTTTGGCAGAACTGGGGATTGAACTCAGGCCCTTGCACTTGCCAGGGAAGTGCTTGTTCTACTGAGCCATCTCCCTGGCTGAGAAATGAAGTTTAGATGAGTGACTCACCTACCTGTCATTAAGTTAAGGGGCAGGAAAGGAAACTTTTCAAGTATCAGTCTCCTCTCACTACCTTCTATGTACTGAAAGAACTATGTGTTAGCGCTTCAATGCCAGAGGTGAAGCTTTCCTAAACTGTGAGCACCATACTTAGCTCACCCCGAAGGGCGCGATGTGTCCCTGTCCTCAGGCATGAACACATATGCATATGTACACATCACCACCACCACACTTGCTGTGAAATTAGTCACTTTACAGATATTTGCTGTTGTGATAATTAAAGCGCTGGTAGTCCCATATTCCCAGGACCAGAAAAGAACCTCAAGAACTTGTATGGTTCATCATGTTGACATTACACTGTACTTGGTGAAAAAATTCTTGAAATTCAGAAAACTTCGTCCATCCCAGCTGTTAGATGGCCTGGAACAAATTACTTAGCTTCTTTAAGTCTAGTCCTGCAATTAAATGGAGATAATAGTGCTGTACCTACTTAATAGGGTTACTGAAAGGTTAAATGAAGCAGTGCTTAATATATATTAGCCATTTGTTAAAAATAAAATAAGTAAAAGCAAAGCGTATGGCATATACTGTGTGGTCAGTACATGTTGCCATTGTTCCCCCCGTTTAACCATGAGAAAGAGAAACCACGGGTAATTTAGTACTCAGCTTGCATGAGTCCACCCATGCAAGCCTCTGCACCACAAACAAGGAAGGAGCACGAGCATAAAGTATGGTTTTAATTTCTCAGAGAAGTGTATTTATGAAGGCAATTCTTTTTTTCTTTTCTTGGAACCAGGGATTGAACTCAGGCTCTTGCGCTTGCCAGAGAAGTGCTTATTCCACTGAGCCATCTCCCCAGCCTGGCATTTCTATTTCTAGCTTTTTATCAGTTTTAATTTTCAGGACTGAGTCACATAATAGAGACACTGTCTTTATGACAGTGGGTGGAAGTGGTTTTTTTTTTTTTTTGCAAAAAGAGGCACATTATGGCAATTTGGAAAGACAAAACAAGTCAAAAGCATAGCTGTATTACAAATGAAAAGCACAGAAACCTCCAAAGTAAATGATATATCCATTAACTGTTAAACAGATTTCACAAGAACATAAAGGCAGCGGGTCCAAGAGTTGGGGAGTTCATTCCTCTTACGTCTAAGCACAGGTTGGCAGCCCAGATCTAGAATGCGATTTCCTTCATTATCAGAATGAAACAGCTGCTGGAATCCAGGGAAGAATGTTTACCAATGGGACTTTTCTGGATATTACAGTTCCCCGAAGAGCAGGCATCAACCTCCAAAGTTTAGATAGCCGAAGTTAGACTAGCGGAAGTGCTGTGAGCAAGTACCCTAAGCGCCCACTGATACACTTCCAGCAAGCATTAGAAAAGCTGGCTATGAGGTAAACTAAACCATCCGGTGATGGTGAAACTTCAGGAGCTTTCAATGATACAACAGCCCACTGCAGCAGAGTGACCCTCTGCAGACCTGTAGTAAGGACAGTTTTGACATCACATTCTAATTCAGAGGAAACAAAATGGTACGAAGCTAACACATAATACTCTTAAGCCACACAATCCAAGTGAACACTCAGAATAGGGCTTCACACTAACAGACCCAAGCCCTCTCCCAGCTTCCTGTCCTCCTCTTACATCCTGTCTTGGTCTTTTCCTGCCACCAGGCTTTCTCTCTACAGCTGTCCTATTTTTTTTTTTTTTTTTTTTTTTTTGGTATCAGGGATTGAACTCAGGACCCTGTACTTGCCAGGCAAGCACTTATTCCATTGAGTTATCTCCCTGGCCCTGTCCTATTATTTTTTAACTAGAGTATTTCTGCAGCCTTTTCTTTATTTACCACATCTCTATGTTGCACTATACACACTGCAAAATGTATTTTCCCCTGTACACATTGCCAACTGTATTTTGCCATTACATTATTGAAAAGAATTTGTGCTTATCTGACTCAAGTTGTACATGCTGCCCTGATTTTTTTAAACCTTTACTGAATATTTTTGTAAAGAGAAAAAAAGAACATAAGTCAAGCTACTCTTCCTCACATATCCTAGAGAATTTTTTAAAATACAAAACATTTCCTTAATTCTGCTCTGTGGGTCTCTGAGTACATGGCTTGAAATTTTAAATAATCATATTTATGCCAAAATTTAATCATAGTAAATGTAAACAGAATTTGATTTTTAATAACAATGTACTACAGTGCTTCAGTGGGGCTAGAATTATTCTAAACACCATCTGTCTTCCTAGCATACTCTGCTTAGAAATGGTGAAGTTTGGGAGTTGAACTTAACACATCTACAGCAATAGGACAACAATGGTTTTGTTCCAAGTACTGAGCTTGGTACTTTACTTTGGTCTGAAGCAGCCGAAGATTGTTTCTACTTTAAAATATTACTCTTGCTGGCCAAACTAAAGGTAGCTGTGTGCACACCCATACATTATACCAATGTTTCCTGGTCTAAACCCCCATCTAAAATGGGAAAGTAAGGAAAGAAATTTATATGGAACCAAATTTGTTCAATGGCCAAAATGTTGTTTCGATCTTAACTCAAAACACAAGGTATGACACACTCATAATTACTATAATGGGCAGTAGGACTAAATCACGTGATTTTTCTAACTAAAAAATTATATTTTATAACTAAAAACTTTATCTCACCATGCCATGGTTCATAAAAGTCCTCCTTAGTTCCTCCTTCTCTCTGATAAAAGAAATAAATTTAGTTTGAATACAATTTTTCTTACCGTTAGAGGGAATTGGAAGAAGGCATGATCAGGGACACAGGCAGACAGAGAGCAAGAGAGACACGAGCCAAGAGACACATCCTCCCTGAGAAAGGTGTCATCTTCTAAGACATACGTGGGGTCGTTTCTGGGCAGCCATTTTGGACAAGCTGCGGCCTCTTCAGTGAGGCACACTGAGTCTGAGGCAGACGTCCTTCTGTGGTATTCACTTCCTGCCTGATTAATTTGTTGTTTGTTCCTTCCTCCTTTGCTTCAGAAAAAGAAACTAGGTTGGTTTTACTTGAGAAGCAAAGAAAAAAAAATCTAAATAAAAAATTAAATGTTTCTCTTTCCCACACAGTATAAATAATACAGCCATTTGGTGTGGTTACAACAGGAGTGCAGCACCTCTTCCAGGTAACAGTCTGACTTTATGTTAGACACCTCTCCACAAAAACATAATTGTTTATGGGACTTGAGATTCCTTCAAAAGGATTCTATGTGAAAGCACCACTCTCACTTCTGACTTTTCCACTTGAAGTAAGGAGAAGAGTCACTCAAGAAGGATAGGACTAAGCCTCTGAATTAAATTTAATTAAAAGCCTGTGATTGGGGCCAGGGGGATAGCTCAGTGGAATAAGTGCTTGCTTGGCAAAGCACAAGGTCCTGAGTTTGATCCCTGGTACCACCAAAAAAATAAATAAGTAAAAAAAAAAAAAAAAAAAAAAAAAGAAATAAAAGCTCTTAAGTAAGCTGGTAATGAGTCTGAGGGATGATCCTTCCTCATTTACCGAGAGAGCGTTCAAGTGTGTGGGGAGAAAGTTACAATTGCAGGTGAAGAGAGCAGCTCGGGTGGATGAAGGCAAATGAGTCTGAAATGTGGTTTGTGTGCCTCAGTCAGGAGAGGTGACACACAGCCCAAGTGAGCTGCGGATTCACAGCTCCCCACGCCAGTGTTTGCCTTCTGCCCTTCCCCTTAATGGAGGATCAATAACTCCCCTAGAGGACGCTTGACAAAGGCCTACAGGAAGTGAGGACAGAAGGCGGAGTTAGCCTTTCTGGTCTCCAGGATGTGGTGGCAATGGAATACAGGTGGATAACACCGTGTCTCAATCTTGACTTATGCACAGTATATAGCAATCGGAAAGTGCTGTCTTTTCTTGACACATGTAAAGATTTATTCAGACTTATAACTGTAATGTATGCAGCATAACTCCGAGGAGTATACCGCTGGGACAGTGAAAAACAGAAGCATATTTCAAAAACTAACTTTACTGTAAAATGTGCTGGTTAGTTCCTGATTCAGCTGGCTCAGAGCAGAGAGACACACGAAGGCCTGATGTTAGCAAGCCTTCCTTTACCTGCAGATGTCCACGCTGGGCACACCCCCATGTCCTCAGCTCAGGCTGCTGCTGGAAATTTGGGCAAGCAGTTTGAGCTGTAGAGATTCCTGAGGAGCAGTGGGTGGGCTGGTGGACGGGCGCGTGGGATTCAGTGGGTGGTGTCTGTGACAAGCGCTTAGGACTCCAGAAGAGCTCCTACAGAGGAGTACCAGGGTAGATGCTGTCTAAAATTCTTTCCAGTTCTAGAGTCTCTGAGATCTGAATTAAACTGCATGAGCAGCAACTCAAGTCATGGACACACTTCCTGAAAGTGGACTATGCGAGTACTGGTCCCCAGAAACGGCAGTTTTGGTAGAATGTCCCCTGTGTATGTAGAGCCACGTGAAGGGCTGCACTGCTAACAGAGGGCTTAGAATCCCAAAGACAATTAATATGTGAATAAATACAACATGAGTTTGTTTGAAGAGGCAAAGCCGTGTAGCTATCGCGTCCTTTCCTCTCTGAAAACCACTGGGACAAGAGAGAATTTGATCAATTCTAAATGCCTGAGTGAATCTTCTGGGGGGAAGTCTAATTATAGTTGGGTCTAAAAAGAGAACACGGGTCATATGACAATTTTTCCATGTATTTACAGCATTTTGAAGTTTGCTAAATGAGGCAACACACACACACACGTGCATGCACACACACATGCAGACACTCAGTACACTGTTAGTGACAGCTCAGGAAGAAAGCAGTGGGTCACCTAGAAGGCAGGAGCTGCAAGAATGCAAACTAGCAGCTGTGAAGAGTCTGGGTCTAGTCCAGTGATGGCCAACCTTCTGGAGTTTTCAATGGTAACATACAGCCTGCTGTGGTATGTGTGGAATAGGCACACCACCATGGGTCTAGTCCATCTTTAATGAAAACGTGTGAATGCAGTCAACAGTAGACACACTCACTAGGGAGCTGGTATGCATAAGAGGACATGAACTGGACAGTGCTTCCTCTCTGCTTACCCCCCTCCAGTGTCTTGTCATTTCACTGAAATAGCCCAAATGCTTGGCCTTGGGTCCACGAGGACCCACACGGTGCACTTCCCTAGTGCTCTAACTCTACCCTAACATTCCTAATATCCCCCCTTTCCATTTTACTTCTCAGCCCTTCGTGTTCTAACTGCACCAGGCTCATCTTGCAAGTCCTCTTGTGGAGGACACTCCACTCTTGGTTCCTTCATGTTCTTTAAATGTCAGCAAAAAATAAATAAATAAAAGAGAAGTCCCATCTCTCCCATTCTCTTTATAGCACATGTCACCATTTGACATTTATTTGTATGCCTCTCCCTACCAGGGCTCAAGCTCCACAAGAGCAGGAACTAGGTCTGTCTTGTCTCCTGCTGTTGCCTCAGCATAAAGATACTGTCTAACACCTGCTAGGTGCTCAATAAACAACGCTTAAGAAAATCAGTATCTCAGGCCGGGGAGATAGCTTAGCAGCACAAGTGCCTGCCTGGCAAATTCAAGGTCTTGCTCCTCCTGAAATAATGCCAAGATCAGACGTAAGCCTTGTTTGGAAAAGTTACAGGGCTATTTTCTAGAGGAAGGATCAGTGGTGCCAGAATCTAGGCTCCTGTGCCATGGTACACTGCCATTACTGCTGAGATCTCGTGTTAGGGTCAGCAGGACGATGGCACCCCACCTCATATGCAGGTAGGTAAGACACGCTAACCAGGTGGGCTAGCAGTGTTCGGAGTCATGTGGTATGAGTGACTTACATCATTGGACAGTGGAAGGGCTGGGGTAGGGGAGAAAAACAGGTTAAGAAAGTTAAAACAAACCAATTAGAAAGTAAGGAAAGAAAACAAAAAGGGAAACAGGAGCAGGTTCCTGCCACATGGCTGAGCTCAGTGGCCCAGAGTGCTTGCTGCCTCTGCAGTGCATGGCACACAGGTGATGGACACACCAGTGCTTTCTGCCCCACAGTGGAAAGCGGTATTCCTGGGTTCATGTCAGCTTTTCCCAATGGCAAGTTCTTCAGAGAAGAGACCAGAGAGATGAATGCCCAGCTTATCATTTACAGATGAGGAAATGGGTCCTGAGAGCTGGAGTAGGTGATCTACCCCCTCACCACACAAATGCCAGCGGCACAACCATGCCAGAATCCAGCTCGTGCTCCATGGCACAGCTCCATGACTGCTGAGACCTCGTGTGAGGGTCGGCAGGGCGCTGTCCCCCAACCCACATGCAGAGGAGGCAGAAAGGAGAGGAGCAAGAAGCATAGGCAGGGATCAAGAACTGCAGATGACAAGCACAAATCTGGACCTGAAAAATTTTTTAATGGCTGTACCTTCCCCACCCAAGACATGTATCAGTCTGAGCTTATAATAGGTAAAACAGTAATCAACAGACCCATATATCAACTAGGGAATGAATCTTCCATATTAATCTATAGAAATAAAAACCAAGGGCAGACAAAAGATTAGAACCCAACATTGTAGGTCACAACAGTCTGGGAAGAGCAGTAAAAAACTCTACAGCCAACAACCTTCCTGCAGTGGCCCAAACTCACCTACTGAGTCAGTGCAAGAGACACAGCTATAAAATAGGAGGACATGCTTTTTTTTTTTTTTTTTGTTAATAATTCTGGCTTAACAGACTGGGTTTCCATGACAACTTGTTATAGTATAATGCTGTTTGCCTTGATAATGCAAAAATGTTTGTAGTCCTATATTTCCTCAATTCTAAAATACCCTCCTCAACAGCAAATAAAGACCCTCTTAGAGCTCTGCAGGGGAAGAAAAGAATCTACTTTCAAATGTTAAAATATGGGCTGGAAGTATAGGTCAGTGGTATAGAACTTGCCTAGCACTCTTTCTGTCCATCCCAGCACTGCTGAGAGGAGTGGGAGGGGAGGGGCTGGGGGAGAGAGGGGGAGAAGAGAGGAGAAAGGGGAAGAGAAGGAGAGAGGGAAAGAGAGAGGGGGGAGGAGGAGAGAGGGAGACAGGCAGGCAGATAGACTGACAGAGAGAGAGGGTGGTCAGGAGAGGGAGTTAAGATAGGAGAGTTGTGTGATTCAACAGAACAGATGCAAAGGAAATAATCCTTTGTCCCACATAATTATCATTATAGTTACATTGACAGGTTATTACTTAAAACTAATCTAAAAAACATAAAGAAATTAAAAATAAAATTTATAGTATTCCATGCCCTGTCCACAGAAACTGATGTAATTTTACTGGAAGGGAAATGTGCAATTATTTCACCTTTTTTGTCCTTTTGTTTTGGATAAGACTAACCTTCCTAACTGGCCAGCTGAGGAAGACTAGTTCTGGTTCTCTTGAGCTAGAAGCGGGTAATCTTTGTTGAGTGACAGCAAACTTGCCAGTTATGCTGCCACCTACTGAACCAGTAGCCTAAGGCTCTGGCCTGCTGGGGGCACCATTAAAGGATTCCACAAAGCAGAAGACTCAGCTTTGTGACCAAGATGGCACGGGTCGAATAATCTGGCCAAATAATAATCAAATAACTCCGTGAGGTGGGAACTCCCAATTTTTCCTGCTAGGGTAACATCAGAGAAAGGTGGGATACGATGGTAAGAAACATCAAGAAACCAGGCTGGAGCACAGACCCGGACCGCACGGTCTCGCCAAAGACATTCTGCTCGGGTCTCTCATCTGAAGCTAAAAGGAGTTACTTTTACTCTGACACTGGGATCCATCTCCTGAACCACAAGTAAATGATCAAATATCAGATCAAGTGCTTGGACTGGGGCTAGACTGAGCTGTGTTTTTCTTTTTCTTTCTTTTCTTTATTTAGTTACTGGGGACTGAACTCCAGCTATACCTGTAGCCCCTTTTAAGTTTTAGTTTGAAACTGGGTCTCACAAATTTGAGCTCAGCCTGGGTTTACACTTGTGATCCTCCGGCCTCAGCAGTAGGAGGGTGGGGTGCGTGTGAAGGTAATTTATTCCCTGGAGGCCTTTATGAAACTGCAAATATGAAAAGATCTACCTACTTCATTCTATCTACCCTTTATTCTGCTTTATGTTTTTATTTTAGGTTTTTCAAATAAGGGGAACTATACACTATTTAAGTTTGTGGGTCTTATTTATTTCACTTAATATTATGGTCTCAAGGTACATCCATTCATTTACAAATGCCTTGTTCATCCTTACTTATGAGAGCATTACTTCATTGTGTATAAATAATTTTAAAAATCATTTAAGGGTCTGGCTAAACAGCTTGGACTTATAGTGATCCTCCTGTCTCAGCCTCCCCAGCACCAGGATTACAAGGCACGCGGCACTACACCTGGGGTTTCAGAGCTGGCATGGTGCCCAGGGTTCGGGGTGGGAGGGCAGTGTTGAACCTGGGTACTTGTGCTTGCTAGGCAGATGCTTAGACTGCTGAGCTTTCTCCCCCCCCATTATGTATAAATACCACATTCCACATTTTCTTTTTCTTCAGTTTTTTTTTTTTGTGTGTGTGAAGGGTCTCATTACACAGCTCAGATTCAGAGTGATCCTCCTGTTTCAGCCTCCCCAGCACTGGGATAACAGGCATGTACCACCATGCCCAAACTAGTCACCAGCTCAGCATGCCCTGGGGGCGGGGCTGGCGCAGCATGGGTGCCAGGGATCGAACTCCGGCCCCTGCGCTTGTGTAACCAGGCACTTAGTCCACTGTGCTGTCATCATATACTTCAAACTCGTACTAATAAAAACAAACAGATAAGAAGGATGGAAAGGCCTGTGTGTGCAATGCACAGCGGTCGCTCTGGGACTGGCTAGCACCATCCCTCTGAAGTGCAGCAACAGCTTCAGGACTGGGGAGATCACGGTCTTCTGACTTCTCATGCCAGCGGGGCTGACTCTACGCACCCTGGTAAGCATCCAGCTGGGGTCCCCTGGCTCCAGGACGGGCTCACAGTGAGCCAACGGGATGTACAGACTCAGTCGGCACCTGCTCCGCTATGAACGGGGCTCACGGGAAGCTCAGGCTCTTCTCGAGCACAAGAAAGAAGAGCTGAGGGGAGGCTGTTTCAAGCAGCACACCAGCCGAACCCAACATGAGGCTACCACCAGGCCCCTGATCTGAATAAACTAAAAAGTGGGAATGTGAATACAGATTGGATGTAAAACACTAATTTTTTGCCATTGCAGTTTTGTTGCATTTTACAAAAAACACTTAATTTTTAGAGATTCATACTGAAATGTTTGTTGATAAAGTGGTACAATGTCTGAGTTTTCTTCAAAGTGATTTGGAAAAGAGGTGGTGCAAAGCCCACAGCGTGGCCACAAGACGATCCCTCCAAGCCGGCGAGGAGTACCTGCGTGTTTCGAATACAGTTCTATGCTTCGTATGGATTTGAAATGTTTCCACAATGAAAAGCTTAAGAAAAAAAAAAAAAAAAAAAGAGACTTGTGACTCCTTCCCTCCTCCATCCACTAGAGACTGTCGGGGAGGCTTGCTCACTTGATTATAAATTCGCTAAGACTTGGGAGTTAGAAGCTACTTCATACTTTTCAAAATGATCTCTAAGTGGATGAAATGAGACAGAGACTGCGGTGGGTCAGAACCCAGCGGTTATTCCCAAAGAATACCCAAGGCCCAACATCTGCAACTCATTAACAGTGACTGGAGCAGCAGTAGCAGCAGCAACATCCAGTCAGCCAACCAAGACTCAAGAAAACAACCCTTTTCTCAGTGAGGATTGTCCAGTCGAAATAAATATAATTTGAGCCGCATGAGTACTCCATATCTTCTATTGCCAAATTACAAATAGCAAAAAGAAACAGGTGAAAGTGTAATGATATATTTTATTTGATAGGCTTCTTTAGAAAAGAAGTATCATTACAACTTGTCCTAAAAAGTTACTAGGTATTTTCTTTCTTTTTCACACACAGTCTTCAGAAACAGTGCAAACCTTACTACTGGCAGCGCTTCCGGTGTTCTGGAGCTGCTGCCATATGGGGTGGCGCAGCTCCTATTGGTGTGGGCCTGGTGGGTAGGGGCCCATCAGGAGGCCTGAGGCGCCTGGGTCATTCTCAGCCAATGGAGGTTGTAGCTCCAAAATCTGAAAGAGGTCCAAGGACGGAGCTTGGCAGCACAGCGCCTGCCTGGCAAGCATGAGGCCATCAGTTCAATTCCAGGTACCAAAATTATAGCAATAACAACAAAAAAAATCCTAAGGAGATTTTATCCTGCTCAGCCAAGAGATACCATGTATCATATATGATAGTTTCAAACTGGCAGCAGAGGGGAAATTCACAGGCTCAAATACTTCTGCAGCTTCCACTCGATACCAAGTGAAACCTACAGTCTTTGTGCATCTGTGAAGCCCGCCAGGGGCTGCCCCTCTGCTCCCTGCCCTATCCTGGGCTCACTCTTTCACCCTCTCCACCGCGCTGCCTGAGCTTGCCGCTCCCTCTCCTGGCTGCCCACACGGTCTGCTCCCTCCCTCCGATCATGTCAGGTCCCACTCATGCATAGTCCACTTCTCGCACTGCAGAGGCGGCTGCCTGATGGCTGGGGTTGGTTTGTTGTGATCTCCCCAGCTGCCCAGGACAGCATCCGATACACTGCAGTGCTCACAGGATTGGTAATTGAATTTTGAAAGCAAACCTTTAGCTCTCAGCCAGGTGTAGTGGCCCGTCCTTGTAGTCCCAACACTGGGAGATGGAGGCAGGAGAATTTTGAGTTTCAGTCCAGCCTAGGCAACTAAGTGACTTAGCAAGATCCTGTCTCAGAGTGAAAAATAACGGTTGGAGATGTAGCTCAGTTGCAGGAAGGCTCAATCCCCAGCACCATTTATCTAAATAAATAAATAATCTTCCAGGTCCAAATTTAGTGTTGGTGCTCACTTTGCCTGGGGCTGTGATCTGTCATATAGGGCTATAGGCAGAGAGGTATCAGGGCAAAGCAGCAAGGTTTGCTCCTCCAAAAAGACCTGAGGAGGCCTTGCTCCTCCTGACACGTGGTGATACAGGACAACCGTCCAAAGACTCTGCGGTGACCTGCCCACCTATGTGGTAGCTGTCTTTCTCAATCAGGGAGACTGGCCAGTTTGTGGGACTGAACAAGCTGTCTCTCATTAAGTCAGACAGTGGTGAGGCGACTAGCCTAGAAGGAGAAAGGGGGAACCAACCCATGGTGGGAGAGAGACTCTGGGATGGGCTTACATGTGCACTGTTATCATTTGGGTCTAAACGTCTCCCCAGGTCTCACAGGCTGGGAAGGTGACTGGATCATGGGCTGCTCTACTCATCAGTGGGCCAACCTACTAACACGTTCAGAGCTGAATGCGCTTCCGAATGTGGATCCCGGTCAGACAAGTGGGTCACTGGGGAGGACCTGGAAGGGCTTCTCCCTCCTGGATCCACTTCCAGGTGCCGTGGGTTAAGCACCTTCTCCTCTGTCATCTGTTTCCACCTCAGAGCCAGGCAGCCATGGACTAAAGCTGTGAACCAAAGTAAACCTCTCCTCCAGCTTTCAGTTTGTGCCCCAGTAACGGGCAGGGACTAAGACACACACACGCTACCGACTTGCTCTTGTGTCTGTGGTGCGCTGCATGCCAACCACTGAAGGTGCTGGAGACACAGTTGGGACCTTGTCATCCAAGCTGAAAATGTGGCAGTTTAGTAAAAAAACAAGATTTCTAAAGTTCAAATGTCACTACTGTTATTATTTGTGGAAAAATGCACCTCCTATCTGGAAGGATCATTTAGGTTGCTTCTGAAAGCATTGTCGTACGTAATTTAACTGTCAAAATTTTCCAGCTGGTCACCAATATCCAATACAAATAGTCCTAGGGGAAAACCCACATGAAATATAGAGAGTAGTTTCTTACAACCCGAGGGGTGTGTTAGTGGAAAGTCCCTTTTCACATCCTGCCACATATATTCTTGTGTGCATGTGCTGGGAGAAGCCACTAGCATGCAGAGTGCCTTTCGGCTGCCTAGTACTAGTGCTGAAGGCCAGAAGGGCCCTCACACTCATCTCTCATGTGGGGGTGATGGCTATGCATGTTCTTAGACTTCTGTAGCCCAATGGTTGCTTGGTGTCTCCTGCTGGAAGAGACCAGAAGGACCCGGCAAGCCTCCAGGCTCTCAGGAGACAAGGACAGCTATAGCTCTGCAGAAGAGAATCAGTGACCTAGTGCCCCTCAGGGTCCTCGGCCCATAAGCTAGGCCTGGCTGGCGACATCACCTGGGAGGGGCAGATCCTAAACCTCTGCTATTAGACAAGAAATGGGGCATCTGTGGGTGTTACAATGATGAGGGGGCTTTCCTGGGATTCAGATTATTTGCATGTATCAGACCAGACTGTCTCATACAGAACTGTCCCACATGACCTTGAAAGATCTTAATGGACATCCACATCTGTGAAGGAAGTTTATAGTTCTCCAAGCCTAGCCCTTAACTCCAATGTACACTCAAACTCAATACAATTACAGGTATTCCTTGACTTACGATGTGGTTACCTCCTACTGCACTTATTGTAAATTAAAAATGTAAGGTGGCATGAAGTTACAGTTAAGAGCAAGCTCTGAAACTAGGAATGATAGTGAACATAATCCCAGCAATTTGAAGGCTGAGGCAGAGGACCACCATGAATTCAAAGCCAGCTTGGGAGTTTAAGGCTAGTCTGAAATACATAAGACGTCTCTCTCTGTCTCTCCTCCCTCTCGCTCTTTCATAATTATATACAGTAATTATGTACTGTATATCTCAAAAAACTAGAAGGATTTTTTAAATATTCTCACCATAAAGAAATGATAAGTATTTGAGGAGAGTGATAACCCAATTTAAACGTTACAAAAAACATAGGTGTATAAACATTGAATCCACTATTATGCATAATTTTAATATTTTATATCAATTAGAAAATATATTTGATTAAAAATGAAAAGCAGTGGGGATTGCATTCAATGCCTCTGACCTCCAGACACCCTGGGTTGGCCGCTCAGTGCACCCCACGGAATGGCTGGCTTCCCCTCATGCTGTGGGGCTGACGAGGTCACAGTCACTGCCACCGCCCAGCACTGTGAGAAAGCACCAGGCCCAGGAACAGATCAACAGTCAACAGCTAAGCACTGTCTCTACTGAGTGCTCTTCACTTCTACACCACCATAAAGCTGAAAAAAATGTAACTGGAATCATCTTGAGTCTGAGAACACCTCTGTCACACTCTTGTATTTATTCCTTGGATTCTTCCACTAATGCACGTGTCCTAGCAAGGCAATATTTATTTCATGCAGATGGTGAAAGAAATATGAAAGCTGTCAGAATTAAAATGAAGTTTGTGTGTGAACCCCAACCAAAAAAAAAAAGAGAGAGTAAATAGTAGTTCCTCTTATACATGACTGCCTCGAAGTGAGCACAACCTCCACCAGAGCCGCAGCTTGCAGCCAGCCCACCACACGCCAGAACTACGTCTCTGAGGACATCTGCCCAGCAACTGTTTGTTCAACCTCGACTGACACCACTCTTGCTATTAATCACTGTGGCCAAGAATTACTGCTCGAAAACATCTGATGTAAATCCTCACTTCTGCCTTTAAAAACTTCCCCTTCCCTCGGCCCCTTTAGATTCACTCAAGGTTTACACGGCGCACGTGTATGTATTTCCACTGCAGTGCTTTGCTGCTCTCAAATAAATACTGATATTCCTTGGAGAATCTCTGATTGTTTAAAAGGTTAATATGATTTTTATCAAGAGTTGTTCATTCATTCTGGAAAATCATGTGTCTAAGAGCATAAGCCACTGTGGCATCTAAGTTCTAGAGGTGATCTGCATTATTAATCTATAGATAGATGCAAACATATGGCCTTTTAACTTGGCTTTGTTTACTACTAAGATATACCTGAACACTTAAAAACTGAAGTTACTGTCTTTAAAAACTGATATTTTTTAGAAATTATATGTGAGATCAGATTATTTTATTTTCTTTACTTAAGTTTGTTAAAAACTACGGAGGGGAATGTCTGAATGCCACTGCCTCGCATGGACCTGGGAGGCTGGCACGTCCTTGAGCTTCCTTCGGTAACTGTGCTTCCCCAGCCTGGGAATTAGACAGAGCCAGAGACCACCAGGCTGCTCACCTCTAATCCTGGGAGGAATTTTGCACTTGGTTCCCACATGTGTCAGAGAGGCCTGTGTGCTTCTTAGCAGACTGCTCTGCTCAGCAGCTTGGCCAGAACAGAATCTGCTGTACCCAGATGACCCCAGATCCCCTCCAAGAACTTTCCTCTCCCATGGGCTGGCTCTGGATTGTCCAAATGCCTGGGAACACACACTGTTGGAAAAACATTTCCAGGTTGTCTCTAATGGGGTCAATACTGTATTGGGACTCAGGAAAGACAATGAAAAACGCATTCTACTTCCAAATCCCTATGCAGAGGTCAGAAAAGGCACAATCACAAGATGGTCAGCTCTGCCTTTGTGTTTTCTTTTTTCTTCGGTGTTTTTCTCAGTGCTGACTGAATGACTTCTTCCCTTGCCACACAGAAGCTGCTTAACCCAAAATTTTGGCTCATTCTGCCTATTTCACATCCATCCCAACAGAATGAGCAGCTGGTGGCTTATGTAAAAAGCAGCTCCATGACTACATTTAAATATTGACTAGTTTGAGGATAACAAACCACCAAGATTTGAGGTATAAAAATCACATATGGTTTATATTTTGTAGGACACCCTCAAGAAAGATAAATGGACAGTTTCAAAAACATCAAAATGCTCTCTTCCTGCCTCCCCTCCCCTTCCCCAAAATAAAGAATCAAAATAAAATGAAACAACTAAAACCCAGCTTGGGTCCCACTCTTGGCTTTGGGGTGGCAACTGTGTCCCGGCAAGGTAAACAGGTAGCTGTCTTGACACCATGGCCAAGGCCATCACGTCAGAATAATGTGACATAACCACACTCTGTCCAGCCCCCAACCATGGCTTCTCTCTCATGGCTTCCTTCTCCTGGAAGCTTCCTTCATCTCTAAACTTAAGGTTCCTGCCATCCCTGCTTCTCTCCCTTGACCTAGCCCTATACTCAACTCCTCAGTCTCCTCCAGACAGAAAGAACACTACACAAAGTGACATTACTCTCTAGAAGTAGAAGAACCATCTGCCCTATGATAGTTTTTATCTGCCTGTCCCATCTGTGTGTTTCTAACTGCACTGTTAACAGTGAGCGAGGATGCTGCGGCTCCACGCATAGCAGCTGCTCAACGAACGGGAAGCACCTCTCCCGCGTCTAGCACTTTGTTAGGTGCTGGAAACATCACAATGGTGAAACAAAACTCTCCATCCTCCAGGAGCTTCCATTCATCAGAGCCGATGATATGAGGGAAGGGAGAGACATCCCTGCCCCAGGCTGTGCAGCACAGGAGTTCATTCTGGCCCCGCTCAGATTCTCTTCTACAGTCGCTTGCTAAGAAGGCCACCGGAAGGCAAATTTGGGTCGACTGATGTAAATGTACAGCCCTCCAGAGCACTTTGTGGGTCGGTCATTTCTGTTTGAGAGCTGTATGCCTGAGTTGTTTTAATTTTCATCTCAGTGGCTCTCATGCTTATTATACTCATTCATGATGGCATGCTACTAGGGCAGCACACACAATGTCTTTCATTCATACAGTGACTAAAATGAAATTTTAGTTCCCAGTCTTCCAAGGAAAAGACTTAAGAGATGATGGAAAAAGGAGGAGGAAGAAGGATTCATTCATCATTGGTGCCCCCAGCCCCCAGCCAGCTGAAGCTCGTGCTTCACTCTATCCCGTACCCAAAGGTGCTCCTGTCCCCCAAATATGTCTATCCTCAGATTATAATTCTCTTTTCTCAAATAAGATGATGTCACTGAACTGTCAAGAGGAAATCAAGTTATGATCTATTATTTTAAAAGAGAAGGGAGATATAAACCTAAATGATACTGAGTTTTGTTGGAGGGAAATACATTATTTTGGCTTCGTATCTGTTTCTCTCATTTTAAAAATAGTTTTGGGGCAGGGGAGATGGCTCAGTAAAAGAAGCGCTTCCCTGGCAAGCTCAAAGGCCTGAGTTCAATCTCTGGTTCCGCCAAAAAAAAAAAAAAAAGTTTTATTCAGCTTAAACAATATCTTTTTCTTTATAAAAAGTCATTCAAGGAAAATTTTTTAAAATATTAATAGCATATTTTAAACTGCTCACTTTTAAGCTGTACCTAAAGAAAAGCAGTTAGTGTTTTGGAATTTCCTTTCAGTATTTCTCCTGCTCTATTATTTTATTTTTATAGCGCCGAGCTAGAACTCAGGCCTCAATGTACGCTGGGCCAGCATTCTACTACTACAGAGATACATCCTCAACCATTTCTGTGTATATTTAAAATGAGATCATATTGGCTGTGCATATCCTTCATATTGACATCTCCCTGTATTAGTATGTATAATTTTAATAGTTGAATATTTCATTTTATGAGTGTTCTATTTAGGTAAATAAAAAATTAGGCATTTAAATTACATCCAACTTCATTATAAATCTTACTATAGTTTAAATCCTTGTATCTAAATGTTTGTAGCCTAACAATAATTCCAGATTTTATTAGGAGAAATTATAATACCATGACTGAAATAGAAAGTATGGACAGATTTTTTTTTAAGAGTATCTTGCTTGACATATTCCGTATGCTATTTTCTCAAGGTGTCAGCTAGCCTACTCCCATCAGTGCCCATGTTATAGCTTTTTAATATGCAATTGTCACTTTTCTTGCCAATTGGATAAATTAAAAATTGTGTATATAAGCTGTTGTAATTTTCATTTTTTATTAGCAAGGTTGATAATGTTTTACACATTTACTATATTCTTTATTTTTTAGCACATTTTTATTAATGGTGCTATCCAGATTTTTAAAAATCACAAAGTTTAATTTTTTTCCTTATTTCCTCCCTTTTAGGTCGCTGAGGACTGAACCAAGGGCCTCACTTGGCAAGCACTGTAGGTCACACAGCTACACTTCTGGTTTCTAAAACCAAAAATTCCCGTAACCACTGGAGGAGCGGGGACCACAGGGATCCCCCTATGAGGGTGGAAAGCAAATGCTGAAACGCAAGGGCTGCCTTTGTTTTGCAGCAGGACCGTTTCAAGGCTGGGAGCAAGGGACAGGACTGCTAGGTCCACTCCCCAGGGCTCTTCCGATCTTAAAGACAGAACAGGAATGTCTGGGTTTATGTCACACATATGCAGGCGGGAAGCACTGACCCTGAGTCACTTTCTTCTGTCCTTCACAAGACCACGTTCCCAGGAACTAAGGAGTAATTTAGACCTAATGAGTATCCTAAGTTCCTTTTATCTTCACTGTCTTCATTAACTATTATGAAACTATATTGCAAAAATTAAAATCTAGTTTAAATTATTTTTTAGATGATTGAAAACTTAGCAACTGAAGGCTCTTTCTGACCATAGGTCATTCACAGCAACTCCAGGGATCTACACAACTGGTGGGGACTTGGCCTGGAATGGCCCCTCTGGTCTCCTTTCCACCTGGTGCCTCTCAACTTAAGACCTGAGCCAGGGAGCTTCTTCCCTTCCACAGTGGTCTCTCCTCGACTAGGAGGGCGGTCAGGACATCTATGTTAGACAGGCAGATGCTTCATGAGGAAATGCTGTGCGTGTACTAAACGACAGCCTCAGCCGGCATCACTATTGTTAAGTGAGCTGAACTTCTCCATTGGTGCTGCATGGTAAAGAAGGAAACAAGGAGGCCTTGGAAGGAAAAAAGAGACTGACTGGAGACAAAGCAGGTTAAGGGTGCTGTTGTTTATAGGGTGATAATTCAGCCCAACGCAAGATTGCAGAATTTTCCATATTTGACATGTGAACAAACACTGTGTTTCAGCATCTATTTAAATCTTTACCTACAGTTTGTTCTTCGGTCTACTTGGCACTCTTTTGAGCTGGTGCTGGTCAGCACGACCTACCCTAACCCCATTCTCATTTACTAAGGGCTGTGCACTTCTGTGTGATCCCAATACTCACTAGACTTGAACACACTTTCTCCTAAAGGTTACGATGAACAAGAGACTAGTAAAGTGATACATGAAAACTGCCTTGTTTTCATGTCACCTAGAGCAGGCTGCTGCCCATAAGGTTAAGATAATGTTCCCGGAGAGGAATGAGGAGCCACTTGTCCCCAAATCCTTCATGTAAAGAACAGGACCTCTCTTCAGTCCTCTGAGCAAGAAGGCCCTCGGGGTAGCTCCTCCAACTGGGGAATGGAATACAATGCTTATTTCAAGGCTGTTTTACCCTAATAGCTGAGGGGAAGACAAAGAGAACAGTAATACTCTGTGCCAGTCCAGAGGTGGCGCATAATGAACTGAGAGAAAACAGGCCTGGAGGCAGGATCCGGTTTCTCTGAGCAAGTGAGAAAACAAAACCATGATCTCTAGTTATGCCCAAATTCAGCCACCGCAGGATGATGGCACTCTGACATGAAAGGTGTCAGTGCCAAGAGCTGGATAAAGCTGCAGCAAAACTGAACACCGCATAGAACACAGGCAGCATAGCCAGTTCTCACCTGCAGGGCATTTGCGAAAAACCAGTGTGAGGACAAGGGAAAACGAAGATTATGAAGGCAGAATTTCCTACCAATCCCAGTTACTCCTCCCCCGCGCAAGGCATTTCCGCTGCTCTCTTTTTTTTTTTTTTTTTTTTTTTTGGCGGAACTGGGGATTGAACTCAGGCTCTTGTGCTTGCCAGGGAAGCACTTATTCCACTGAGCCATCTCCCCGGCCCCTCCGCTGCTCTTCATGGTCACCCCTCGTGCACTCCTCCTCAATTGTGATGGCAAAAGCTA
Organism: Ctenomys sociabilis; assembly: GCA_004027165.1. Taxonomy (NCBI): domain Eukaryota; kingdom Metazoa; phylum Chordata; class Mammalia; order Rodentia; family Ctenomyidae; genus Ctenomys; species Ctenomys sociabilis. The sequence goes on from PVKA01009897.1 coordinate 62,544, forward strand.
GAGTTTTCTTCTATTGCTTCTCTTGCCCCAGCATCTTGAAAACAACAGATAATAGCGCCACAGAAATGCTCAGAGATACACAAACATGAGAATATCTCAAACACAAACTGCAGCATAAGCAGCATGTGGAATTCTCAAGCAATGGTGAAGAACAGTAACATATATTTTATTCTGGATCCATTGAAGATGACCCTCAGTCTTACTATAATCAGAATCAATCTTTAAAAATGCAGCTTTAGGACTGGAGAAATATCTCAGCAGTCTAAGTACCTGTCTGGCAAGCGCAAGAACTTGTGTTCTATCCCTGGTGCTGCATGCCGTGCGGGCCCCAAGCCAAGCTGGCATATGCCTGTAATCCCAGTGCTGGGCAGGTTGACACAAGAGGGTCACTATGAGTCTGAGGTGTGTAGTGAGACCCTGTACCAAATAAATAAATATTTTTAAAAATTAAAAAATCAGAATTTTATAGGACTCAAATCCAATTTTTAAAATATAAATTCGTAAATATGACAATCACTATAAACTTATTGTCTATGTATTTTTAAATTTCTAGATCTATTTTCCTTAGCATACATATGAAATATTAAAAGGCCTAGAATTCATTTTTTAAAAATTGTATTTGGTTGCGACAAGGTCTCACTATACAGCTCGGGCTCATGGTGATCCTCCTGATCTCAGCCTCTCCAGCTTTGGGATTTCAGGCCTGTGCCTGGACTCTGGCTGACTCAGCCTGCTCTGGTAGCCAGCATGGCACGTGGCATCAAGGATCAAAATGTAGTCCCTATACTTGCCTAAGCAGGCCCTTTAGTCTATTGAGCTATCTTGCCGATCCCTAGAATTTTTATTTTATTTTATATCTTAGTATGGAGTCTATAGGGTCTCACTGCATAGATTGGACTAGTAATGATCCGCCTGTGTTCAGCCTCCCAAGAGCTGGGATTACAGGCACACACCATCATGCCCAGTCTCAATCACTGTCTCAGCTCGCCCTAGGGGCGGGGCTGGCACAACAGGCCAGGGATCAAACCCTGGTCCCTGAGTCTGCCTAAGCAGGTGCTTTAATCCGCTGAGCTATTTGGCTGGCCCCTAGAATTTGTTCTTTTTTTTTTTCCTTTTGCAGTACTGGGGATTGAACTCAGGACCTTGCACTTGCCAGGCAAGTACTTATTCTACTGAGCTATCTCCCCGGCCCTAGAATTTATTCTTGATATACATAAAATGTTACTATTTTCCTGGTGAAATCAGTTTATCAACTTATGGAAAAGGGGACGATATATATGAATTATGTTAGTAAAAGCACTGTTTAGCAACTTAATGATACTCTCCCTATTCATAGACAGACAGATAAATGACAAAAGACAAGAAACATTAGCTTATTATTGCAGGTAACTCAGTAGTCCATGAGTTCAATCTCCAGTACTATATAAAAAGGGGAGGCATTGTCTATGTTTGTGCACCAACATTTGAAAGTATGCTAGGCATATGCACCATTAAAAAATTAAAGCATACTACAAGGAAAGTTAAGCTTTACTCAAACTTGCAGTTTTAAAATTCATCAGGGCCAGAGACACAGGAAGTATCAAACATTAAGCAGAAATCTGTGTTCAAGAGTCCCATGGGATTCTTAGCACAAACATCAACCATGGATATTATGTCAGCCTAAGCTTTGAGTGTCATTCAAACAGGGAAGCTAAGGCTTGCTATTAACAAAATGCACTTTTCTACTGGGGAGCTCCATGAAGGCAGGAAATCTTATTTGCAAAAATAAGTGGATGAGAAGTCATTTCATCAACTCTGTCCAAGACATGCATGCTCAGTACAGTTGTGCTGCCCTCCTCAATTTTTGCTTCGACTGGTGGGGCTGGCAGGAGAATGACCCTCTGCAAAGCTGCTGCCGAGTCCTGACTTGGAGGAAGTGGTGTGCTGATGCCATTAAAAAAATGCCCTCAAACACAAAGGTAGTTTAAACAGCATCTGTGTATAGCTCAGAGAAAACAAACAGCTCAGCTAATTTTGACTCAAAATAAACCCAAGAGACCAGTTTACATTGGCCATGGCTACATACATGCAGGAAAAGTGAAGGTCAGCGTTTATCCAGGGATTCTGCTCTGGGCCAAAAGGGATGGAAGGGCAGGGTTACACATCCTGAGGTCAGGACTGAGAGGAGATGTGTCCAACCAGCACAGCTTCAGAAAGCAGAATCACATGCATCTGCGAAGCTTTGCTCCTTTTCCCTGAGACAGGTGGCCCTCAATTACCCTACTGTCCACGACACAGAGACAAGTTTGACACCCCTTCTGGAAGCCAGAGTCTGAGCCTCAAGCCCAAGGTCTGTCCCTTGCTGAGGCCCTTCCCTGGGTTTTCCTTCCATATAGGGCTAAGAAGCACTGTCCTTATAGGGCTAAGAAGCGAGGGGAAATCCAAAAATACTCAAGTCTTTCATTAAGTTTGGGCTGAAACACATCTACAATTTATAATGACCAATGCTGAATTTCCAATTTTTGATCCTTTTACTGTTTAATATTTATTTACTGAAATTTTCATTAGTATCCATTCATGATATATAATGAATACATTTACTGTGGGGAATCAGTACATGTATACACATCACATCTTGAGCCTCTTCACTCCCCTTCATGTCCCCCCTCCCAGAACCCCCGTCCATCCATCTCTGCAGTCTATCTCCCTATTTTCTATGATCTTGTTATTTAAAAATATCCCTTGAATTAAATGACACCTCAAAATTTCAAAATGTTAAAGAGCCATATATATATATATATATATATATATATATATATATATATATATATATATATATATATATTTAATGTTCAAATGTCTTGTGTTGATTTTTGTTTGTGACAAGGTCTCACTGGCTTAGAACTTGAGATTATCCCCCTGCCTCAGCCTCCCAAGTGCTGCGATTGTGGGTGTATGCCACCATACCTGGCCTCAAGTAACTTTTACTTGAAAAGGTCTTTTGGGTGCAGGTGCCTGTGTGTGGACATGTGTGCCGGTGTGTATCACTGGGGATCGAATCCAGGGATGCTCTAGTACCAATCTATATCCCCAGCCCTTTTTATTTTTTGAGACAGGGTCATGGTAAATTGCCTGTGATGGTCTTGAGTTTGTGATATTTCTGCCTCAGCCTTTCAAGTGGCTGAGATCATAGGGAGGCACTACCAGGCCTGGCTTGGGGAGATCTCTGTCATTAGGGTCTTATGTTGGCTTTTGATCTTCATGTTGTGTTGCTAATTTGAGGTGTTTACTTCTAATATGGTTATGGGTACTGAAAGAGCTCCTTGCTTCTGGTTTCTTAAGGTAAACGCCTTGAACTCATCTCACAGCTGATGGCCCATTTTTAAATTCTTATTTATTTAGTCAGCTAGCTATTTTTAGAGAAAAATTTTAAAAAAATCATTAACCTTTATTATCTGAAACTGGCTGGGGCGATAGCTTGGTGGTCTAACTGCCTGCCTGGCAAGTTCAAGGACCTGGGTTTGATCCCCAGTACTGCATGCTATGCCAGCCCTGGAATGTGGGTGCGCTGAACTGGCCACCAGAACTGAGCATGGTGGCACACACATGTAATTCCAGTGCTGGGGATAGGAAGCTGAGACAGGAGGATCACTCTGAGTCCGAGCTGCATAGTGAGACCTGCACCAAATAAATAAATACATTTTTAAAAAAATGTAATATCTGAAACTATGTCACCTTCAAATGGGTAGTGAGGTTTTTAGATGAAAATATTTAGGGACCAGATCACACATGGGGACAATTAAAATATATTAAAAAGCCGGGCGTGGTGGCACATGCTTGTAATCCCAGCACTCGGGAGGCTGAGGCAGGAGGATTGTTGTGAGTTCGAGACCAGCCTGAGCTACAAAATGAGCTTAAAGCCAGCCTGAACTGCATAGCGAGACCCTGTCTCAAAAAAGACAAAAA
>PVKA01009898.1:0-15254 GCA_004027165.1 Ctenomys sociabilis
ATTTTGTTGGTAATAATATTCTTGAAAAAAGAAAACAAGTGCTGACATGGGACTGTGGCAAAGGAACTATAAAAAATGTCTGGAATACTTTGCATCAATATATACATACAAAAATTTAAAAGGACATAGTAATCAGCACAAAGGAGGAGGCCTAATCATATAGAGAGGGATATAGATAAAGATACTATAGACTTATAAACCAACAATTACCCAAATATGACATCCACATTATAAATTTAAAAATTCAAATATTGAATACACCTTGCTTACAAAACTTTCAATTAATAAATGTAGAATCAATGAGGAAAGTAGAAATTAAACAGTATAAAACAAAATTTTTTAAAATTCACTTGTAAATGCTAAAATTAAAGTACAAAACTTGAAGCAAACCAAGACATTTCTAGAGCTTCAATGCATTTTCTACTTTAATTAATTATAGCAATAGATTTACATATATCCATAAAATCATCAGTGTTCTTTTCAAAAAGTAGGGCTTAATTATCAGTCTCAAGCATAAGCTGGCAGGATGACTTGTTTCTAATTAATAGAGTATAGCATGGGAGTACTGTTAATTTTACATTGGAGAAAGTTGATAGGCAAGTCACCAACCAAATCATCTAAACTTTCATTCCCAGTACCAAGGCATACTGATATGTGCCCCTGATATATGAGAGAAAAATCTTGCTTAGAATTTGTAATTCCAGTTGGTTTGATAACCCAAATTGAGAGGTGCTCTACTAAAAGGGCCTTCAACTCCTACATCACAGACCAGCACCCTCACAGGGCTTATTAAACACCAGATTCACAGCAAGAATTGAGCAGATTGAGAATAAGTAAAGCTTCATCTTTATTCAGAGTCATTCCCATTGCTTAAGTTACTTTCTGACTGCTTCCTCTCAGAGCAGCACCAGTATTAGATTCTGAAGTAAGCAGAACTCTATGGTGAATTGGTCATCTAATGATCAGAGGTGGAACTGAGCCAGCGATGCTAGGACAGAGGAATGTCTGCAAATGCAAACGGACATCAGCATACAGGTTTGATCGCACAAAGACCGTAAGAAGCCAATTACTTCTGGACTTATATGAAGCCCTATGAGTGAATGTTAAGTATCAGTTAAGTTATAGCTGTTAGCGGGTTTTATATTGACAAGTCAATTGATGTCCTTAAATTATACAGCTGAACCTCATGTCAGGCTTTGACACTTACATAAGTGTGCACATGACCTACCCATTATTTATATGCTCCTTCTATCTCACCTCTTTCTAGAACAAGTCACTTTTCTTGGTCACAGTTTTAGAAAGTTGAAAAGCTAACTGTAGCCAAAATAAGAGAAAGGAAAACAAAATTAAAAAGATCAAATGATGAGATAGGAGAAAATTCTTAAGACCTTCAACAAAAATAAATGTGTATTTAAAAAATAACATGAAGAGACTTACTTAAGCCAAGCATTGTGGTTTCTATCTGCATTTCCAGCAATCAGGAGGCTAAGGCAGGGGACTGTGAGTTGGAGGCAAATCTTGAAAATTACTTTGCCACATAGGGACCAAGCACCTAGCATTAAAATGCAAGTTGTTTGAAATTTTCAAAAGAAAATAAATATGTGCATGATGAACATAAACAATTTTTGAAAGCAACCACTTCATCAAATGTGTCTGCACAGACATTCCCATTCCCAATGGCTAAATTCGCTGTTAAAGCTAAGAAGACCATTACAGTTTGTAGCAATTGATTGATTGTGTCAACTTGCAAAGTTTAGAAGCTTAATTAAGTTGCCTTAGCAATTTTACACTCTAGGGTAGAGCACTGAGGCTATGGCGGCTGGTCTCCTGGATGGTGTAAAGGGGGACTGAGGAAGGACAGATGGGCTTCTGATCTTCTGAGGGGCTCTAGTCTGTGCGTTTAGCTTTGATATCATATCCTGGATTTGAACATCTCCCTGTAAGCCACTGTTTTATGAAGTGGCAGCAACCAAAATGAGACTATAGAGAACACTCCACTATGAGACCCGTTGCATGTATCACACTCTTCCACCCATTCCTCCACATGACACTATCCAGCTGCAGGAAAAATCAGTGCTCCAACTGATTGGTGAGTTGTGTCATTATCCCACTGTATGTGATAATCTAATAATAATAATAAATAAATGTACAGTAAATGTAATGTGTTTGAATCATCCTCAGACTATCCCCTCCTCACCTCATCAGTTGTCTTGTATGAAACCAGTCCCTGGTGCCCAAATGTTGGTGATCATTGATCTGCTAACCACTTGCCCAGTATTCTTCAAAATTTCAAGATGATAAAAATTAAAAAAAAAAAACTATAAACTGACACAAATAAAAGGAAAGCAAGGAGACCTAGAAAGAAATGTAAGGCTATAACCATGATTTGTATCCTGTACTATAAATAGAGTACTAGTGGATAAACTACTCAAAGTAGACTAAAAGCGATAGTTTAATTAGAAGTATCCTATGTATGTGCTTTAAAAAACTCACCAAAACAAATTGTCATTTTGAGTATTAACATTAAGCAGGCTGATATGGGATGTGTCCATTATCTTTGAATTGTCTTTACAGGTCTTCAATCAACATACTATGCAGTCCGATAACATAATTATTTGTTTTTATAAATATTTGTTGCTGAGAAAGAAAAAATATTTTTGTTGTCTGGTAAGGTAGGTATTTGCAAAATATATTTCTGTAATTCACTTGGTATTTGTATTATGTATAATTATATTCTCTATTAATGACCTATTTTATTATAAAAGTACAGAAAGCCTTGTAGCTTAGGTCACTCTGTCTTCTGAGACTTCACATAGGTGTCTTGAGCTCCAAAACTGGAACTCCATTGCAATTCGAATTCCCTCATGAGGACTTCTAGGCATTTTCAGGTGTTTGCACACAGGAAGTAAATGTTAGAAGTTTGGAGTCACCTAATGAGAAGACCAATCAGATGGAATCCTGTCCTGTATGACATCTACACGTCAAGAGTGAACTTTTCTTTTCTTTACTTTTTTTCTTTCTTTTCTTTTTGAGACAAGGTCTAGTATTGTAGAGCAGGCTGGCCTTGATCCCATGTGGTGGTCCAACCTGGCCTTGACCTCAGGGGCACTTTTCTTCTTCATCATCCTGAACTCAGGGATTAAAGACACCCACCAGCACAGCTGGCGAGGCACACCACTGCGCGTCTTGCTCATTAGATGAATATTTGTACAAGAATATTGTTCATTCTGTTGCTCATTTTCTTATATCAAAATTTAGAAAAAGAATGATAAAGTTGGTCTAGATCCAGACAGTAGTTCCTGATTCACACATCCTAAGAAATTTGGGGTTGAACATTCTTATTTAAAATAATGATTATATTTTATTCAATAAAAGTTGCATTATGTACCTATTTATAAAACTTTTATATGCATTATTATTAGTTTACAAATTTAAAATGGAAATGATACAGAAACTTTGTAAAATTAAAAGTAAAATTAAGTGTAAGATTGTTTTGTAAAACAAAAAAATTAGTATAGCAAGGTTTAGGGACCTTAAAAATTTCATTTTCAGTTCCCTAACACTGATATTGAATTAAATAGTATCTTATTTAAAGTATTCTTCTGCATATTCAAAGGTAAACTATTTTTGATGTCACTGAATTTGTTCTCATAAAAATAATTCACCTGTTATTGTACAGTTTCTTAGCTCTTCACAGATATACTGGTGACTCTAGCAGTGCCTCTTCAGACAGAGGGCTAAAGGGAAGATTTTATTTGCTCCATTAGTATTACTCTTTCTTTCTTTCTTTCTTTCTTTCTTTCTTTCTTTCTTTCTTTCTTTCTTTCTTTCTTTCTTTCTTTCTTTCTTTCTTTCTTTCTTTCTTTCTTTTTTCTTTGTTACCAGAAATTGGGCTCATGAGTTTGCACTTGCCAGGCAGAAACTGTGCCACTGAGCTATAGCTTCAGCCCCCACTATTCTGTATTTATTACCTGTCAATTTATTCTATATTTACCATGTTTATCATAGAGGCTTTTATTTTTTCAATTGGAAAAATATTGTAGAGTTTCGACTCCAAGGCCTTCTTGAATGGGAGCTTACATTGAGGTTTTTGAGTTACAAGTGACACACGGATTTGAGTGATACGAATATTCTCTGCTTGACAATGCTGTCAATACTGATGTTTTATTTTTATTTTAGGGAGCTTCTAGGAATACTTTTCAATAATAGCAGAAGTACTTTGATTCTAGAAGCTTTCGTCTTGAAGGAAAATTCTTAATCTTGGCCAGATCAGAGGAAACTTTGATCTTATGCTGCCAACATGAGATTATGAAAATTCAATAGTGAGTTTTATTGACAAAAGAAAGGCTTATTACCTCAAAGAATATCAGCACTGCACTTTTTAATCTTAAAGTATTTATTTAGTTGTTACAGGGTGTTTCTACACAGCTGAGACTCAGAGTGATCCTCCTGTCTCAGGCTCCAGCTCTGGGATTACATGCTTGCCTTACCATGTCTGGTCTCATTGGAAAGTACAGCACAGGGCTCACATGGCATGTGGTACTGGGGATCAAACCTAGGTCCTTGTGCTTGCCAGGCAGGCATTAGACCACTGAGCTATCTCCCCAGTCTGTCAGTACTGTATTAAAGAATAAAAATTTCACATTATAATGAAGGTTTCAATAAATTTAGCTATGAGTTAAATGACTATGGTGCTTGCTTCGGCATTTTGGAAGGAACTTAGAATAATGTAGTGTAAAATTAGAATACATCTACATTAAGGCCCTTGAAGGCCTAGAGATCTGATGATGGGGAAGGAAAACTGTGGAGGAAAGTCCACTAGGTGAGAAGAGTCATCGATTCACATCCTCATCTGGGCCTGTAGAGGATGTCACCTGCGTGAAGCATGCAGCAGAGTGTGGAGGAAAGAACTGATTTTTACCTCACGTGAGGAATAAATAGAACACGGAAGATCTTCTCAGGATTACACCTGGGCACAACTTAATCCATGTCTTCTCAGATCTGCCAGGCATCATACATGAAAAGGCAAATAAAATGATAATGGTAATACATTATCTGGTATGTCAAAACTGATATCAGCTATTCTGAAAAACAATAGAGAAGAAATTATGTTGCCTATCCACTTTGGGGAGCTGTCTGAAGTGGCGTTAAAGGGAGCCCTTGGGATGGAAATCCTGAGAATATCACTGATAAGACAGAGAGAAGTATAAAGTAGCATGGTGCATGTAAGACTTTAAACAGTTTTGGGCAATAGGACTGCAAAACTTAGCACAGAGAACAGAACACAATGATGTTGGGCGACACGTAGTCAAGATAGTTTTGATCTATATGATAACCTCTGTCATTTAGTTTGAACAAATATTCTAGTGAGTATCAATTTATATAAAAACAAACGATGGGGTGGGAATATAGCTCAGCAGCACTGCCCCTGCCTGGCGAGCACAAAGTCCTGAGTTTGATGCCCAGTACCAAAATAAATAAATAAATAAAATCATAACTTACTGCACTTCAAAATGTAAATAAAAAAACAAAAGGTAAATCATTTTATCATATTTGTAAAGGTCTGATCTTTTCAGTAGAGAAACTTGGGTTTTGTTGCTGTTGTTTAACATTATGGTCATCTGATCTTATGTCCTCATTTCCTCAAATTCTCTTTGGCTCCTTTCCCTATTTACATCAGAAAGGACAGAATTAAAAGACTTGATTTTTTAATTTTTAATATTTGTTATTTATTTATTTATTTATTTATTTATTTATTTATTTATTTATTTATTTATTTATATTTTGCAGTACCAGGGATTGAACTCAGGACCTTGCGCTTGCCGGGCAATTGCTTATTCTACTCAGCTTTCTCTCTAGCCTTTGAGTTTTTAAAATTAACCTGGAAATATTTCCAAAATCCAAGTGTGCTGTACCAGCTTATTTCAGAGTAGTAGGCTAACACACTATCTCTGAGTAGATTGTATTCTGAAAATCATCTGTCAGTGATGTTTTAAAAAATCTGAATACTCATGATAGTTTGACAAAATTGACTGCCAAATATGCCAGCATTTCAGTGTGTAAAAATGTATTGGAATATTGTATGTGTCACTTGATTGCTTCTTTAAAAATAGATTGAAAATGAAGTGTTAGGGAAAAAGATTGCTCATAGTGGCAGCACACACTCGACATACTTACTGCTTTCCTTTTTCATCTTTAAGTTTTCAATTTCTAAGAAGTGGAGACAAAAAGAAAGTAAAAATAGCAATCTTTGGAGAACTCTCAGTAATAAATATGCATGAGCATTTTCCAATTATTATGCAAATTACTTTTTATAATTTATTTTGTATTTTGTATTAAGGTGCTATCATTTCCAGATTTCATGGGAGTAACCTGTATCTACATAAATGGTATTAATTGGTGAACATTAGACAGGCGCAATGAACAGGGTACACCACATATGATTTGTTATAAAATGTACTTCATAAATTTACAAGTGTAAATAAAGACTGTGTTTCAAAGACTGTGCAACTCAGTCATTTTCTGACTTTTGCAAAGCCTGCTTCAATTTGCACAATACTTTTTGTCTCTTCATGTGGAGTTCCTTTAGCTCCAAGACAGCTGATAAAGCAAGTTAAAGTTATAAAGAGATGCAGTAAGATGATACAGATATACCTCATGAGGCTCAATGCTGTATCACAGTAAGATTTTGGGAAAGTGGAACCCATGCACTAATAGGCAATGAAAAGGAAATTCATAAAAAGTCCAAATAGTGTGTTTCATTTTCCCTGTAAATAATGTTTTCTCTATCTTTCTGTAACTTTCATTGTCTTGTCTCCTTTACCATTCAGTATGTCTTCTCTTCTAGATTTTCCTTCTAATCGCACTTTATCTTACACACTTCTGTTTCAGTTGATACTGTTTCTATATACCTTACACCCACTTCCTTCTATAACACTTTTTTAGTGGTATGAAATATCAGAGAATAAGTAGAAACATTAGCCTTTGGGTTTAAGTTTTAGGAACATACTTTGATTAGCAAACCTGACTCAATTCCAAAAAATTCTACTACTTCACCCATGATGGCATAGACAGATCAATCACACCAGTAGAATCCCTATAGGCTTGAATTTAATTTATCATTGGATCAGTTTGGAAAATGCTATTTACTATTTGTGTGCTTATGTTCTTTAAAATAAGGAAAATGAAATCAGAGCCATATTTTTGTGTTGATAAAATAAAATATCCTAGACCTACTAATTGCTAATATTTAGCAATTGTGAATTAATATATTTAATTTATTAATTAATAAAACAATTATATATCTAAAACATAATATCTATTGCATAAAAGGAAACTATAGTCAGTTCTGTTTGAATCCCTTTTAAATTAATACTACATTAAAAAAGTGAGTATTTTAGAATAAATGAAATTAAATCTATGCATATACATGCACATTAAAATGTATTCTATTTGCTGGGGACACAAATACACTAGGAGCTAACATTTTCCTTTTCCCCTGTTCTACATGGCTTGCTGTGCCATGGACTGCTTAGTAATTAATTAAAACAAAGGCATAAAATGTGACATTAAAGAAGTCAATATGATTATTAAAGAGATATGGATTATAAAATTAATTGAATTTTAATGTGCAATTGAATAAGATCATATATTGCTCATAATGAGTAGTTTTCTACCTTATCTCAAAAATCATAAAAATGTATTGAAACTATCAGAAAGTAATGCTTGGACACTTCACTAAAGTTGATAGAAAAAATTAACTTACATATATGGCAAGCTTTTGTAAGACTGTTTTGGGCCAGTGAGATAGCTCAGCTTAGGCAAGCACAGGCACTCGAATTCAATCCCCAGCACCACATTCAGCCCTGTCCTGCCAACAAGAGTGCTGAGCTGGCCACCTAAACTGGGCATGTTGGCACATGCTTGTAATGCCAGTTCTGTGGAGGCTGAGAACAGGAAGATCACTAGGAGTCCGAGTGCTACAAAAAAAGTTAATTAATTAAAAATAAAAGATTTCTTTAAAAAAGTGTTAAACTTGTTATGTGTTGGGTACTTAGTCAAATTAATACAAAGTTAGGATTACAGAGGCAAATACATTGTGGAGGTGTTTATTTGATAGTCTATTTATTATTTATTATTATTATTATTTTGTATTTTAGGGAAGGATCTTCAGGGTGTTCAGGGTCTTACTGCTAGATCAGATTCATAGTGATTCTCCTGTTTATCATCTCCCAAGAGCTGGGGTTACAGGTGCACACCACCACACCCAGTCTCAATTGCTATCTCAGCATGCCACATTGAAAAGTCAGAAAATATTTAATGCAGTTTTAAATAAATTTGTAATAAAAGGCTTAATGCTATTCATTCTGCATAGGTGTCTCTATCATTAATTCTATACCTGTACAGCTCTAACTTCCTTAAAATACTCAACCTAGAAAGCATATCTAGGATTTAAAATTTGCCTGTCAGTTTTGAACTACTGTGCTATACTACAACTTTTATTGATGGCGGTAGCACTGACACTTTCTGCCTCTGCACCTCAGACTTCATTTTTGCATTGCAGTGGTCACTGAAAACCAAAACAGAGTCCTATACATAGGACAACATTTTAGCTCTACATTTTCTAGGTAAACTCTCATGCTGCATTTTCTTTGTGTCTGATGTGACAGAATCCTCATAACAAAATCAGCTAGATTTTTGATAGTTTCATTTTGATGGAATAACTAGCATTAGGTTAAGCAAAGAAGAGAGAAGGGTACCCCACAATAATCTTATTTTTATTGTTATTAGTTGTCAAATTATTACTGAGTGACTTCTGTAGTTTGTACCTGGATATTTCTTCTGGACTTCAGGAGCTCAAAGCTGGGGATTTTCAAAGGTGGGAGGCTCTAGGGTGTGTAATGGACTAAGGGTATATGAATATGGATTAAGGATATCTGAGTCAATCCCCTACTTGGATTCCATAGTTCTAAGTGTGGGTGAAATCAATCAATAGGTTTGTAGCCTGAATGGACTATAAAGGGTCAGAAAGCCTGCAGGCTTGCAGTCTGGCTGTTTTCTGCTTGCTGTGCCATGGACTGCTGTTCCCTCTGCCAGGAACCGCACCTTTGAGCCAGCCAGTTATGGACTGAATCTTACACAAAAGGTAAGCCAAAATGAAGCCTTGCTGCTTTAGCTTGTGGGTGTGGGATATATTGTAGCAGCAATGAGAACCTAAGCAAGACAGTGACCTGTAGCGCTCACCAGGGAGTATACAAAATCCTCATTTTGTATTGGTACTTTGTTATATTCTGTTTCAAATGAAATATTGAGCTTATATATAAATGGGTAAGGAAATTCAGGTCACAATTAAAATTACTTGGACAACTCTACTGGAAATTTATTTATTTATAGTTTTTAGGGAAAGGTCTACAGGGTGTTCAGGGTCTCACTACTAGGTCAGACTCATAGTGATTCTCTCGTATACATCGTCCCAAATGCTGGGAATACAGGTGTGTGCTACCATGCCCAGTCTCAATAGCAGTTTCAGTGCACCCCTAGGGCAGGGCCAGCATGGCAGGCCCGGGCATCAAACCACGGCGCCTGCTCCTGCTGGCAGGTGCTTTAACCCACTGAACTATTTGCCTAGTCCCCTACTGGAAATTAAATGTATAATTTTTTTAAAAAAGCATTTTACCATAAATCAAAGTTTAGTAGATATTAAATTTCATAATGTTCAAGCAATATATTAATATTTTATACTCTATTTAATATTAACTTTTGATTTATAATCAAAGATATATGAGAGGGTCTCACCACCAATTCCTAATAGATTAATAACCCTTAGACTTGTATTTATACACTGGTTTTGGCTTTCAGCAATAATTTACATAGAGGAGATCTACTAGACAAGACAATTAAAATGTTATTTAATATTTCAGCATTGCAATGTCAATAGTAATAACAGTAATGGTTTTAACATCATAAGTCAAGGTATTTTTAGAAATTGGATTTTTCTGTTCTTGTTTTAAGATTTTGAACTAATATTTAGCAAGTTAAAGTTCACTGTAAACAAGCAGTACAGTGTCATGCTGGTCAATGTGATACCAGCACTGGAACTAGATGACTCATAGTCAGATGCTGAATACACTGAGGCTGTATGAGTCACAGGAATAGTTTACCTGTCCAGTTAGATGGACTGAAATAATAAGGGATGTTTGTTACTATATTCAACCTGATAAATGTGTCAAAACATGCAGTTAAAAAATGTGATGTTTTCCCTTAATAATTTCAGGTATTGGTTGAGTACAACTAATTAAAACTAAAGGTAATAGAAATTTATTGACCTAGTGCCAGGAGCTCCAGTGCTTGCATTTACACTATGGGAAGATACCTCAAGCCCAACATCGTTTTCTTGTATTTGTGCTTCTAGTCCTATTATTTTTTTATTTCCTAAATTTTTATCATTAAAAAGTTATGATACTATTGATGTCAAATGTTTTACCAAAAACAGATAACTTATGGAAAAAACTTGTTAAAAATGTCCTCAATATTTACAATATGAAAGTAATTTTATAAAATGAAGGAGCTTATTATGGAGTTACGAGAAAAACATTAAAACTATAATTTAGCATATTTCTGGACTCTGTCTGGGTAGTTGGATTCTTAGTTTACTCTTTCCTCGAAAAACTTGCATTTCCATTGTTTTTTTCATTTAACTTTGCCCTATCCATTAAAGGAACATTTCCCAAGAACTCATATGAAATTTAGATCATTTCTAGGCTAGCTTCTCAACTTATACCATTTTCCAGAATTATTAGTGACTGCAAAAATGGGATAACTCTAGGGTTTAACCTATCAAACCTATCAAACTTTGTCCTTTGTGCTAAATCACACCTTAGGAGTTCTGTTGTACCCTGCCTTACATCGCTAATGGGTTTAATAGATACGTTAGCAGACAGGATCCTGAGACCTGTGAATCCCATTTATTCTGTATAGATATTTAGCTGTGCAACTCTAACTACAGTGTTTAAGGCCAAAGGAATGCCCACGAGGAGCCACTGAGAAAGCACAGGAATCTTTCCACTTACAGACATATAATCTTTGAACAAGATACAGAATTTCTCTATGTATGCAGCCTCAAGACTCTTTATACTCTTAAGTTTTGACCTGATCAAGGCATTGGAATTGTATATGATCACTACTCCTTTATTGTACTATCTTTTGTCTCATTGACTTTTATTCTGGTTTAACTGCTGTGGAGTTACATACCACTCTCAAGTATGATGTTATGTAATAGTTTTAAAAGGGAAGGAAGGAAGGGGCAGAAAGAGAGGGAGAAAAGGAGGAGGGAGCATGGAGGGAAGAAGAGAAGGAAGGAGGGAGGGAGGGAGAGAAAGAGGGAGAGATGTTTAGAAACTATTAAATGCTATAATTCAAATAAATAATTCTCTAATAAATGCAATTATATTCTCTAATAAATTTGAAATTTTTAGATATAAATGCTGTCTCAGAAAGTTCATTTTTTATATCCTAATTCCTTTTATTTCATTAAGACATTAAATTAGTAAATGAAATTTGTAGAAAATGGCATTTTTTCATGTTATATTGCACTGTGGATGTTTGTAAAATAGCATTTTACACTTTTTATAGGAGTACCACCTTTGTCTATAAGCAAAGACTCTTACCAATAATTTATACAGCAAATACACTTTAAAAATATTTATTATTGTTACGTTGATGTCTCCAATGGTGTTCATTTAAAAATTCAACCATTCAAGGAAGTCTTGACCCCATTATCTGCCAATATTCTTATTGAAATCCTATGACCACTTAAATAAATACAGAAGTAAATGAATCTGCCATAGTATAAAGGTTAAACTTAAGAGGTAAACAAAATTAAGACACATTTCGTTTTTTAATTATTTAAAACATTTATTTATTTATTTTTATTTTATTTTATTGAGGAACAAAGAGCAATGAGACAGTTTCAAATCAAATTAGTAGAATACATTCAATAAATAATACATTGCATATGGTTTTGTAGTGTTTTTTTGTTGTACAAGGTACATACATGATATTGTATTTATAAACACTATTAGAGCAGATCCCTTTAATCAATAAATTAAGAGAATGTAGTTGTATACCTATCTTTTTTGAAAACTGAATTATAGTACAGTTTCAATAATTAATACTTTTTACATTGTTATCTTCCTAGTGGTTATCCATAGTACAAGAAGTAGACAGGAAATCCTGTCTAAACACTATTAGTGTAAATTTTTCTTCTCACAGAAGTACACAAAAACACTGCATATTTATCCTAACTGAACTGTTTATACAAGCACAGAATGGTTCTTCCTTTGTATCCTCTTTTTTTTGTTTATTCCTGTCAAAGATGGGTATTCTATTGTCATTCAATTATTATAGATGCTTGATTTCAGTGAAACAATCCAACACAGTCCAGCAGTCCACAATAATAGTGGATTATCCCACGATGTTGTTGACCAGAGCCCTTTACAGCTCAGCTTATTATTATGACCTTATTTTATATATCTTTTATACTTTTCTTCTGGATTGTTAAGATCAAGATAAAGCAAGAGCTATATAACAAAAAATGTAACTTCTGTTGAGGCCAGTCAAGTCCACTGAGGGTTTTTATCCTGTTACCTTGTACCTCACTCTGTAGATCTTTTGTCAGTGGCAGCCATGTAGATGAGTCACGGCTATGCTTGACTAATGTTTTCACTGTGACAGCATAAGAGAGTGTTGTCTTTTCACGTGACTCCTTAGGCACACTATAGAACATTGACCACATTCCTCTGAGGCTAATAATCTGCTTGACAAGAAAATTTGATGCACAACTGAGTTCCATGATGCTACATTATAGGTTTACCTTTGTCCTGAGTCTTCACTGAACTTGAAAGGCTAGGGAAAAATGTTGGCTGACCTTGCAGCCCTTCCGTTTCTTCAATTTTTGATCTGCAAACTTAGATTGTTAACTATATAGAAGAGAAGCTGATTATTACCCTGCAGCATATGAAGTACAGTTTACCCTATCTTACTAAATTCTTTTTAGTTGTTATACTTTTCTATTTGTAGTTCTTCTTTTGATTTCTTATACTTGGGAGACTATTTAATATTTGCACATGTGTGTCTGGTTTATTTCATTTATGAGTATATGCGCAAGTTGCATTCACTTAAATATAAATGCTTCAAGATTATCATTCTTTATATTTGAGTAATACACCATTGTATAAAAATACTACATCTTTTTCAACCACTCCTCATGTGATGTGCATCTTCATTGTTTCCAAGATTTGGCTATTACAAATTGTGCTGCTATAAACATAGGTGCACATATATCACTATGATATGATGTTTTCTGTTCCTACAGGAAAATTCTCAGTAGTGGGATAGCCGGCTTGAATGGAGTTTCCAGTCCTAGTTTTCTGAGGAGTCTCCACACTGATCTCCACAATGGTTATACCAGTCTACATTCCCACCCGCAGTGGAGAAGTGTTCCCTTTTCCCCACAACCTCTCCAGCATTTGTTGGTTGATTTTTTATGATAGCCATTTTTTCTGGAGTGAGATGGTATCTCAGTGTTGTTGTAAGTTTCATTTCATGGATGGCTAGTGATGTGGAGCATTTTTTCATATATTTATTCACTGCTTTAATTATGTTCTCTGAGAGGTGAGTATTCATCTTAGATTCCCACTTCTGGATTGGGTCTTTAAATTTGAGGGCCCTAGTATATCTTAGGTCTTTATAAATTCTTGAGAGCAGACCTTATCGGAGTGCTTATTAAGATATTTGTGAAATTTGTGTGTTGTCTTTTCACTTTGTTGACAATTTCTTTTGATGTGCAAAACTTCTCAATAAGAGTTGATCTCAGTTTTGTCTTTTTTTTTTGAGACAGGGTCTCACTATGCAGTTCAGGCTGGCCTTAAGCTCACTTTGTAGCTCAGGCTGGTCTCGAACTCACAACAATCCTCCTGCCTCAGCCTCCCGAGTGCTGGGATTACAGGCATGCGCCACCATGCCCGGCCTCAGTTTTTAATTCTTTCAAGAGTTTCCCATATGAATACATGTTTGTTGATGAACTGTTTGCCTACCCCTATATCTTTAAGAGTTCCTCCTACTTTCTTTCCCAGGAGATTGATTGTTTCTCTTTTAATGTTTAGATCTTTAATCCATTTTGACTTTAGCTTGGTGATAGACCTGGGTCAAGTTTTAATTTTTTGGTATGTAGAAAGCCAGGTTTTCCAGCACCATTTGTTAAAGAGGCTATATTTCTTCCAGTAAGTATGTTTAGCCCCTTTGTCGAAAATCAGGTGGCTGAGTGTGTTTGCCAAGGCTTCTGCATCTTCTAATCTATTCCATTGATCCTCAGGTTCATTTCATTGCCAATACCATGTTGATTTTATCATAGTGGCTTTGTAGTATAATTTCAAGTCAGGAATTGTGATGCCTACTGCCTTGTCTTTGTTGGCCAGGGTTGCTTTTGTATACTAGGTCTTTTGTGGTTCCAAATAAATTTTAGGAATGATTTCTCTAGGTCTGGAAGGTATGTTGGTGTCAGTTTGATAGGAATTGCATTGAATCTGTACAGCAATTTTTGTATGGCCATCTTCACGTTGTTGGTTCTTCCTATCCAGGAGCAGGGAATACCTTTCCATCTTCTGAAATCCTCTATGATCTCTTTTCTTAGGGTACTGTAATTTTCTGTGAAAAGATCTCTGACTTCCTTGGTTTAGTGAATTCCAAGATATTTCATTTTCTGAAGTGTTATTGTTAAAGGTATTGTTTGTATAGTTTCTCTCTCAGTGTGTTTGTTATCTGTGTAAAGGAATGCTATTGACTTTGGGTATTGACTTTGTGTCCTGCTAGGCCACTGTATTTTTGTATGAATTCTAGTAGCTTCATGGTGGAGATTTTTGGGTCTTCCAAATAAAGTGTCATGTCATCTGCAAATAGTGATAATTCAACTTCTTCTTTACGTATTCTTATTCCTTTTATTTCTCCCTCTTGTCTAATGGCTGTAGCCAATGATTCCATAAAAATATTTATTGAATGTTTAAAAAAGCATCAAGAGAGTCCAGAAAGACACATTTCTTAATGACATATGATTGATGGTGAAGCCTATTTAAATTTCTGTCATTTGATAAATTAAAGTTATTTAAATTTGAATTGTTCAAATGTAGGAATTTATTTATTTATTCATTTATTTTGAAACAGAATCTTTCTGTGTAGTTTGAGCTGGCCTTAAATGAACT
>PVKA01009898.1:15354-31431 GCA_004027165.1 Ctenomys sociabilis
TTTTTTTTTTTTTTTTTTTTTTTTTTTTTTTTTTTTTTTTTTTTTTTTTTTTTGTCTTTTTGAGACAGGGTCTCACTATGCAGTTCAGGCTGGCCTTAAGCTCACTTTGTAGCTCAGGCTGGTCTCGAACTCACAACAATCCTCCTGCCTCAGCCTCCCAAGTGCTGGGATTACAGGCATGCGCCACCACGCCCGGCTTCTTTCATTAACTTTTTAAAAAATATTTTTGGTTCTTGCAGGGTCTCACTATGCAGCTTGGACTCATAGAGATCTTTCTGTTGTCAGTGGCCCCTGCACTGGGATTATAGGTGTGTGCGACTACATCCCAAATCGGCCAACTGAGCCCACCCTGAGGGCAGGGCTTGTGCAGCACGTGGTGTCAGGGATGGGACTGCGGCCCCTAGGCTTGCGTAAGCCTTCCTAAGCAGATGCTTTAGTCTGCTGTCTCGGCGGCCCTCCTTTAACTTTTGAGGAAACTTTTTTTTTTTTTTTTTTTTTTTATCAACTCAAACTTTCATTTCTTTTTTACCAAAATCTTCTTTTTATGTTTTTGACCTTAAATTTATATATATGATTTGTATATGTCTTAAATTCCATGCTTGAATTAAATCCTCTTGCAAGCTGCATATAATGAGCCCTACACACAACTGCTATTTAATAAAATTGTCAGGAATAGCAAAAAACATGTAATAAGCGATTTCACGTTACTTTTTGGATAGCTGATTGTAAGCTTATGCTTTTAGCTTAGACATACATTATGTTTAACAAACAATGTTTTACTTTCTTTAGACTGAAAAAAATCCATTAACCTTTCTTTATATTGCATAAACGGTACTTAATAGCACATTTCTGGCATTATAAAAACTAAAGTCAAACTATCATTTAACAATTTCAAGTCCATGGCTTCTTCTTTTGCTATCTATGACAGTTGTGAATACATCTTTACTTTGATTTGCTCAGAACATGGGGATGCACTTTGGCAAGTAATGACTTTCAGAGTGATAAGCAAAGTGAGATTTAGAAATCTAGAACACTCACATTCTTAAAAAAGTGACATTTTTATCCATACAATTTTGTGTTAAAAATATACTCAAGGATTTCTGTTTGTCTCTTAGAATAAACTTTCTACTAAAAAGGCTAAGAAATGTTTTTTGACATACTAACATAGCCACAACAACAAAAACTTACCATAAACATTATGCTTTTAAAAGTAGAAAAGGCAAAACTTTGTAAGTTCCAGAAAATCAGCTTGTATCAACATTTCATATATTATCTGCATTAGCTAATTCAAATCTAATGAACTGATGCTGAGCTTTTTGTCATTTCTGAAGTATATGATGATGCTACAAACACAAACAGAATAGTACAGAAGGACAGGGGAGTTGTGGAGACAGAGACAAAACTGAAAATAAGCTCTAACTGCAATTATTGCAATATGGAACAGTGGTTGTGGATGATATCTAGAAGATAATATCTTTGACTTCAATAGAACAAAAATAAAAAATAAAAAAAATTTAAGAAAATGAAAGAAAAAAAAATTTCTTTGGATCCAGCAGATTGGTTTTATATTTTATTTATTTGACATTGTATGTCAAATAAAAATACGCATTTTATATGCCTGTTTAATTAACATCCATAAATTCTGCTAATTTTTATGTAAAATCGTAGTTTTTTATCACATTGATAATTGAATTATTTAAAACTGTACAACTGAAGCTTTATTATATACCTGGAATTATGTTACATAATTTTTATTAATAATTATGATAATAAAAATAAATGTGATCTTGATACTACTGATTCTCCAAAGTTGAACTGTGGAACTTCTTTGAGGGTTCTCCATATTATAGTTTGTGATAGTCTGGTCTTCCCAGAGGCCGGTGCTCATATAAGATAAAATGTGTGTTCATTGATGAAGGACACTGTGTGTCCTGGTCTTAAGGTATATGTTCCCTCTGAATTCATACACTGAAAATGCATTTCCAATATAACGTTATGAAAAGTGTAACTACGAAGACTTTACTAGACCATGAGGGTATGAATAGGATTAGTGATTTTTTTTTATTTATTTATTTTTTTTGGTGAAGCTGGGTATTGAACTCAGGCCCTTGCGCTTGCCACGGAAGTGCTTATTCCAATGAGCCATCTCCCCAGCCCAGGATTAGTGATTATTGAAAGGAGGCTGAAGTGTCTTATAGACCCTTTCCATTGTGAGGTGATGAAAGTGTGACCTTTAATCATGATATACCAGGGGCTGGGGAGATAGGTCATTAGAAAAAGCACTCGCCTGGCAAGTGCAAAGTCCTGAGTTCAATCCCCAGTACTGCCAAAAAAAAAAAAAAATGTGATATATCAACTTCATAGGACTAAGAAACAAAAAGTTTAGCAGATTCAAATAGGCTCCTGGGCTTGTCTCAGTGGCCTTGGATACTGTCTGTGTTGTTCACCTGATTGACTCCTACCTTGCACCTTTCACTGCTGTGCCCTCCAGCCACCATGAACAAAGCTGCTTTGCCTGTATAGCTCTTACTTGAAGCTAGCCAATCAGGGACAGAAACCTTAAGAAAATGAAACATTTCCTCCTTTAAGTTTTGACTGATAACTATTGTGTTTCAAGGACTGGAACGTTGCTCAATATATGAAAGAAATTCTGATGTGTGAGGAACAGTTCCTCTCCATACACCAGACATTCTGGTTATGTGGTCTTGGACTTCACAGACTCCAGAAAGGCATGCAATAAAGTTTTATCATCTGTGAGCCACATAGTGTATGATGTTTGTGTTATTGCAGTTTAAAAAGACTAAGAGAAAATGTGAAAGAAAATGAAAAGATACCCCAGATAAAAGTTGACATAATTATCAGACTCACCAAAAATGAAACTAAAGGAAGGAGAGAGAATGCCCTACTTGTTGAGCAGTGTTCAGGTTGGTTTCTGCCTGTATAAGAATTAAAGTCAGAGAACCCCATGTTTTCTAGGAATGGGTCTGACTTGAGCATCATCGACAGGGATGGATTTCAGAGTAAAATAGCTCCAACCCTTGGTCCACTCGTGGTCTGTTTCGTATTGATTGGGTTTTATAATACTTATTTCCCATGTACTCCCAAATATAGAAATGTTTTTGATAAATTTAAATGGGTTGTTAAGAGAAGAATAAATAGGAGCTTATTAATGGATTCTATTTTGAAGGGATCTTAGGAAAGTTATTTATTTGTTCATTTTAAATTTTATATTCAGGGCATTTTCTGTTTTGAGCCAGAGCTAATTTTGTTTTATTTTATTTAGTTATTTATTTATTTTTTGTTGGAACTGGGGATTGAACTCAGGCCCTCGCACTTTCCAGGGAAGCACTTATTCCACTGAGCCATCTCCCCGACATAAATAGTGTACTTTCATTTTTTTTTGTTTGATTTACAGGGTTAATTTATTTACAACATATCACATTGCATTTCCAAGATATCTCTTGAGTCTTCTAACATTTTCCCATAAAATGTTGTTTGTAGTATTTCCATTCACTCTATGAACTCCACAGAATCCATGAAGTTCACAGTGTGCAGTTCGTCATCTAAGAAAACCAAGAATAAGAAAGCATTTAGGAAAAAGAGCTAGGATACCTGAGATTGACTTCAGCTCCAGCCATTGTAATTCAGCTGATGATGTATCCAGTGGTGGTCAGATTCAAGAAAGGCTCAACAAGTATGGGGACAGAGAACAGTTTTATTGTTGTTTTTGTGTGTATTGCTTCTGCTTTTTGATTTTTTGAGGCAAGGTCCCACTATGTAACACAAGCTGGCCTTGAACTCATGTATGTCTTTCTCCCTGTCTCCTGAGTACTGGGATTACAGACATGTGCTACTGAGCCTGGAGACAGAGACCAGGTTTCAAGTATATTTCTAATATAAATTTTATTTTCAGTTGAAGTGGTGATTTCACAAAGGAGAAGGAAGAGTCAAATAGAATTTTTAGGTCTGTGAGACAGAGAGACTACAACCATAAATAGGATAAAAACAAGCGTATCCGTGCTCCTCCATGGGGTCAGCAGAGAAAGTGAATCAGGATTTTATCACCATCTTCAAAAAGAAGTCAGCTTCAGCATATTTTATGTAAGAGAAAAATAAAGTCAGAGTGCTGGTAAAGAATATTTTTCTAGGATTTCAAAGCTTATTATTACATATTTGGACATGAAGAAAATCTGAAAACAATTCTTTCTTGTGGCATTATGTATACCATCAGAGAACATCTGTTGGCCACTTCTTCAATTGTAATAGCTACTTACATCTTACATGTATGAAGGAAATAAACACTCTAACATAGCCTTAACCACAGGTTGAAATATGTTTCCCTGTAATAAAAATATCAGTGAACATAAGGATGTTTAAACTTCTATTGTTATCATCTTCTAGTTATAGAATAGAAATAGAACCTTTTCAGGATACCAAAAGAATTAAATTCTTTATCCTAGATATATTCAAATAGGACGTGTCATAGAGATTTTCTCCCCATTTGTATGAAGCTAAGAAGCAAATGCAAAACTTGTACATAAATGTCATTTTGTTTTATATTTCTTTATGGAAATGATAGTAGAAAAGTTAATTTGGGAAATTTATACTTTCTCTTGAGGTTCACAAGTACGTTGTTTTTGCTTGTACTGAATTGAATAAATGAAATAATAAAACATATTAAATTTATACACTTCTTAATTCAGTGGCTGTTCTTGCCAGCTGTTCTGACTTTATTGAGTAATAAATTATCAGTGCGATAGTATCTTCATGTTGATGAATCACACTGTTACATAATTAGAACAAAAGTGTCCAGATGATATATTTACCCAGTAACTCAAAAGCAGGCGGAAGTAACATATTTTTGAAATTCTAATTCTGTATGATCACTCTTAAGTGTATTGCACATGTCATCTAAGTAAGCTGTATGTTAATGGCTGGATGAAAATTTTTTCAGTGTTCTTATTTTAATTTTGGAAATAATAAGGAAATTAAAAAATTGAATGAGTTTCAGCTTACCTATATTTCCAAATTTCTAAACCTGGATAATTATTTTGAAATACAGTTCTCCATTTAAAAATTAGTCATTATAATGGCTATCTCAAGGCATTGACCTTTAGTTATAGTGATTTTATTTTTTTTGTGGACTGGAATTGAACTCAGGCCCTTGTGCTCACCAAGGAAGCACTTATTCTACTGAGCCATCTCCCCGGCCCCTATAGTGATTTTAGATGTTTATAAGAATGTTGTTCAAGGGCCTAGGAAGATAACTCAGCAGAATAAGTGCTTGCCTGGCAAGCTCAGATTACTGAGTTCAGACCCCAGTACTACGCGCGCACACACACACACACACACACACGCACACACATGCACACACACACAAACAACTTTGTTCAGTAGCATGAAAAGGCAGCATCACCTAGTGCTTTGGCATCACAGATTTATAGTTACCTGTAAATCCTTCTTCATCATATTAGACAAATTAATTAAATCCACAGTGACTATCTCCTCTTCCATAAAGAGTTAGCACCTAGAATGCTTTCAGAATTCATTTGGGAGTACATAAATTTCCTTCAGAAATATAAAATTTATTGTCACTGATCTATAGAACCTTAAAAGTTGTGCATATTAGTGGTGATTTAGTAATTAAAAATAAAATGTATTACTTGAACCTATTAGTAATTAGCATTAATTTAAATATTACATAATATAGTATGCATATATTACCTATATTATGTAATATTCAGTTAGATGAAGAATCTTTACCTTCTCAAACTTTTATTGCTTCCTTATAGTAAAAGATTATACAATCCTGTTTTACTTTAAAATATGTACAGTACTACACTATCAGCATCTATATTCTTACTGTAACACTAACAGTACAGAAGCACTTACTCTTGTTTAGCTGTAATTTAGTACCATTCATTCATCAAGCCTCCATCTCTCTCCTTTCCTTTCCTGTCCCCTGTCTCTGATGACTAGCACTCCACTCTGCTTTCTCAAATTCTAAACATGAGTGAGATGATGTGGAACTTGACTTTATTCTTCTGGTTTCTTCCATTTAACATTATTTTTCTCGCTCCATATGGTAGGATTTTACGATTCTTTGTGGCTGGACTATACGCCCTTTGTATAAGTGCCAAATTTTCCTTATGTACTCACCGGTTGTTACATACTTAGGTTATTCTTAGTTTTTGGCCGTTAGAGTGTTGGAATGAGCCTGGGAATATTGATTTCTCTCTGACCCATTGATTTCACTACTATTTGACATGGACTAGAGAGTGGGATTTTTAGACAAAACGGTAGTTCTAATTTTAACTTTTAAAGGACTTTGAGAAGAGTAAGTTAAAGTCCCACCTGTGCAAGAGTGACTTATTTTCCAAATTTTTGCCAGAAATTTTCATCTTTTGTCTTTTTTAAAAATGTATTTGGTATAGGGTCTCACAATGCAGGCTAGACTTGCAGTGATTCTCCTGTTTTTGGCCTCCCCAGTGCTGGGCTGATAGGCCTGTGCCAGTACACCTGGACTCTGTGGCTGGTTCAGCCTGCCCTGGGAGCAGGGCTGGCATGGCATGTGGTGCTGGAGATGGAAGCGTGGTCCCTGTGCTGGCCTAAGCTTGCCTAAACAGGAGCTTTAGACCACTGAGCTATCTTTCTCAGTGGTCTAAAAAACTTTTGATTTAAATGTAACTGTTTATAATATAGTTTATTTCTTATTATTTGCAGTATCATATTTTTATAAGTCATCACAAGTCCTGTATTTGTGAATGCTGAACAGTCCCTCCTAAAAGATAGGCCTACATTGTTGTGGGCCTTAAATCAAAATACTTTCATTGGTGATACAAGTGCACAATTGTTTCATGTGGTTTCTCCTAATAAGATATTTTTATGTACATATTATCAATTTGTCAAACTTTAACTCATTGCCTGCAGCATTATTTTCCTTGCTTTGGTTAAACTTCCCTGGTAAGACACAATACAACCTTCTCGCACTTTAGGAATACTGGAGAATTTCACCATTTAGTTGCAAATAAAGAATATATTCTAACTAGGTGGAGTAGTCAAAAATCATGCCAAAAAGATTGTAGAAATATTTAAAAAGCTGCTAAAGCAGATTCTAAATTTGATTGAAAAGGAAATAACTTACTACAAGTCTTGATTCACAAACAGAATGTGATAGAATGTTAAATATTGTTAAAATTTTTTATAATGTTATTTTTAATTTATATAATTGGAGTATAATATATGAATTGACTCTAGAGATGTATTATGCTGCAGAAACATTCTAAGTCCATATACTGAAGTCCTATCCTAAAACAGAAGTTGTTTTTTTTTTTTTTTTTGTAGAACCAGGGATTGAACTCAGGCCCTTGCGCTTGCCAGGGAAGCGCTTATTCCACTGAGCCATCTCTCCAGCCCAATATAAGGTTTTGGGGAGATTACAAAGTCACAAATGGAATTAGTAACTTTATGAAAAACTCTAGAGACAGCAACTTTGTGTCTACTACCCCTATGTGAGGACACAGGAGGAAGATCTCTAGCCATGAAACGCAGGCCAGCCTTTTGCATTTGATAAAGGTTCCGGCAAATGTACCTTAGACTTTCTACCCTTCAGAAATTTTAAAATAAAATGTACACTGTTTTATAAGCTATATGGTTCATGTTATTTTGTTATGATGTCCAGAATGGAATAAGACACATAAATTTTATAACTTAAATTCTCAGAAATGTAAAAATTATATTGAGATATGAAAGTTATTATGAACCAAAACCTTTTTAGAAAGTTTTTCCATAAATCACAGGTAGCTATTATTTTAATTAGAACTGTATAAACTTGAAAATTCAGTTCTTCACTTCTACTAACTATGAAGGTTCACTTCAAGTTATGGATGACCACAGATTCTAACAGTTTCTGTGTTGAACAGCACAAACTTAGAAATCTTTCATCACTGCACAAAATTCAATCAGACAGTAGACCTTGCTTTCACCATCAGCTTTGCCTGTCAAAAGTCAACTTTAGCTACTTTGTTCTTCTTTCTTCCTTTGTGTCTTACCCTGGATCAGTCGAGACAGTATCATGAAATTATCAAAGCTTTTGCTTACTCTCAAATTTCTTCATCTCTGTTTTCAGTGTCTGGAAAACTTACTCTTCAGCTTCAGACCTCATTTCCCTCTAATTTACAATTATTGTATACGTGAGAGTTGCTCAGTTCAGTTACTACTGACACCTAGTCTGGATTATTATTTTTGAAGCTTGTTCTTTGCCTTATAGTATATTTAACAGTACACCTTGGTTCTCTGCATGACCCTGTAGCATCTTCCACGAAGTCATGATAAGTCAAAATGTTTCCAGTCTTTGCTAACACCCTCTGCACAACATAAGATCCAGAAGTGTCAAAGGCCTATGCAGATTAAACCTAATAAATTTCCTTTGAATCAATCCTTTCCTGAAAACTATCAATAATAAGTACACTGTTTTCAAGGGACAATTTGTTTCCTCTCTCCCCCTATCTCTCCTTTCTGTCTTTTTCTCTGTTGTTCTGTGTCTCTGCCTCTCTATCCCTCTCTCTCTCTCATAGCCAGTGCTTATGTTGTTTTCTGAAAATGTACCTATCTAACTTTAGGCTAAATATGATGGATACTATTTGCAAAATTTTTTGGTTAAGTTATAAACATGATTTTCTTGTCACACATGAAGTCTAACCTCTGACATAAGATTTAAAGTATTTGTTATTTTATAAAGTCCCACTGGAAATTTGTGTGGTTGAATATTTTGTTATTGTCAGGACAATAACATCCCAGACTTTATATAATTCAATCAAAATTGGGCAGGCCATGAAACCTAGCATTACAACTGTACCATTCAGCACTGAATATATGTAAGAAGTCAATAACTGAACTATACATAAAGAATGTACAGGAAGCAGAATGGATTATAGATATTTTAAGGGTTAATCTTTATTGTAAAGGTTAATCTTTATTGTCCCTTCCACTGAATTGAGAGATGCCTTACCAAACAGTAGAGCACACGTCTTGATATATCTCTGAGGCTGTATCTGGAAATGATCGCTGTGTAAGTCTGGAAGTGGGAGTTAAGGGATGCCTTGGTTGGCAACATTCGGTAGTCTTGCACCTGCAAGGAATGAAAACAGAAGAAGGAAGAAGTTGGCCTGCAGTTAGGAAAGCTTCACGTACTTGAGTGGAACATTACCTCTGTATCAGATAGTAAAAAACGGCAAAAATTCAACAGCCTGATGGGTAAACAGAGAAACTTTCATGTCAGTAAGAGGGTGATCCAAAGATGTGGTTTAAAACCGTGTCTTTGCTGTTGTCATTGCCCATGCATGGCACTTGAGCATCTTCGGCTGTGCAGTGTGGACTCAGATCAGCAATTCATTAGGGAGTTTCCAGGCCTTTTGCCTCAAATTAGAGATTCAGACTTTCTTAGTCTGAGTTCTTCTGAATCTTTCAGGATCTGAGATTGAGAAGCTACTAGATCTTCTGTTCTCCTGTGTACAGCCAGCCATTGTGAGCTGTCCCATCTCTGATTCTCTGACTCTATTACCATATCATTCACATAGTCTACTGATTCTCTTCCTTGGGGGAACCATAACCAATATAGTCAGGATGCAGCACACCCAAAAGTGTCTGCGCTGGATGGTGCACATTATCCTGGAACAGTAAGTCCTATCAGGTTACTTAAAATACAGACTCTTCACAGAGACACAACCGTCACCTAGCAAGCTGAGACCTGTCAGTCAGCGTTGTGCTTACACTGTCCAGATACTGATTAAATATATCTGGGATGGGGTCCAGAAATGGAGCTCTTTATTTATTTGATACAGAGTCTTTTTATCTCAAATTTCTTTTTTGTAGTTTTATTTTTTAATAATTTTATGAGAAACAAATAGCAATGAGACAGTTTCAAAACCAATGAAGACAGTTTCAATAATTAATACATTGCTAATTGTTGTCTTAGTGGTTATTCATTGTACAAGATGCAGACATGATATCATTTCCACAAACACTATTAGAACAAATCTTTCTATTCATTGAATTAAGAGAATGTAGCTGTATATCCATCTTAACTATTTTTAATATATAGATACAAAACAGTCGTTCATTTGTATCCCCTTTTCTTATTTAGTTTTGTCAGAGAAGGGCATTCTATTGTTATTTAAATGTTGTAGGTGCATTAATTCAGCAATATATTCCAATATAGTCCAGTGGTCCATAACAGTAGTGTGTTTTCCATACAACTGGCAATGTCAGAAGTTTGGCTCTGGAGGGGGATACAGGGACTTGCTATGCATCTCAGACTCATAGGGATCCTCCTGTCTCAGCCTCCCCAGTGTGGGGGTTATAGGTGTGTACCACTATAACCAGTTTTTGTGGCCTCTGATAGGGAAGAATTCACAGTTTACCAGGCAACTTTACCCTCTTGGTTTCCCAAGCACCCTGCTTCCTAACTCTCTCCCCCTTGTCCCCATACAGAGCCAAACCCAAAACCACACAACAGGTCCACCTGACTTTGACATGGGCAAGCAACCACAAAACTCTCCTTTGTTAATGTTAAAAGTTTCCCACAAACCAGGTATTCTGCCAAGATTAGCTCTCCCTTGTCTGTTCTAGGCCATAATCACCCTCCCTAAAAGATCCTCTAAAGTCTCCTGTCTCCCATTTATTCACTGCTCTCTTGGTCTGCTAGACAAACAGCTTGCTCACTGCCCCCAATCTTCTTCTTACGTCAAATTCCTACTCTGGTTTTATGTGGGTTTGTACCTAACAGCCAGCAGCCCAGAAATAGTTTCTAAGCTTTCCTAAATATTATAAAATATATATCTGTGTTTCTGGTCTCTGCAGTATAATCACCAGGAGAGGAGATAATACAAATAATGATTGGTGTAAGAGAAAATTGATTTTCAATTTCATAGGCTGGAACTGTATACCTCAGAAGTTAATTTTATCAATCTACCTTATGATTATTATATGTTAAAAGGTTTCATAAGCTCATTCTTGTTACATTATTAAAAATAAACAGCCTAGAAGTTAAATCTTGCTTCTGTGTCAGATATCTGAAAGTGGACACAAATTCAGCATGCCACCACACAGAGAAATTTTCATGACAGCAAGTGATCTGTAGATGTGGAAAGAAACATAAAGGGAGATGTCCTTGGTGGTCTCACGAGCTTTAGAACATTCATTGAATTAAAGTAGGGATAGAAAGGAATAAAAAAAAACTGGCTGAAGGAAGCTTTCAAAGAAATCATGAAAACATAAGTCAATGATTCTGCTGTGAATAAACAGAAAAAAGAAAAGGAAAAGAAAAGAAACCACTCATTCTGGGCATGGGCAAATCTTAGGGGAAACTTTGAAATGCTAAGCTGGCACCCATCCCTACCTAGTAAACAGATTAAGAATAAGATAAAGGCTCAAGTGGCATCAATTTAGATGTTGGTCATCATGAAGTAAAAATGTGTGTGGCTAGAAACTAATATTTCACAGTGTTTAGTTTTGACACTGGGCCCACTTATTTCTTCCTCAAGAGGGTAAGTCATCTTTTAGCTTTCTCAAGACCCAGATTGATTTTCTTTCTTTATTTTTTTAATGTATTTGGAACAGGGTCTCACAACGCAGCTCAGGTTTTAGTGATGCTCCTGTTTACAGCCTCCTGAGCACTGGGATTACAGGTATATACCACCATGCCCAGACTCAGTGGCTGGCTCTGCATGCCCAGGCTCATGGCTGGTGTGGCATGTGGTGCTGGGGGTACAACCGAGGTCCCTGTGCTTGTCCAAGCAGGCAATTTGTCTGCTCAGCTGTCTCCCCAATTCTCAGATTCCTTTCCACTTTGAAAAAAATGATGGTCATGGTTTTATATTTTTAATAAGAAAATTAAATTATATGAATTTAGTCGAAATTGTGACTTAATTAAAAATATACCACTTGTGAAGAAATAATAACCTGTTAACCTTGTGTAGCTCTTTACATTTGTTTAAGTCTTTCAGTGGAACACTTAGCAATTTGCAAAGGTCCAGATTTTGTGTGAATTTTCTTTTAAAAATTCTGATATAGTGATTGATATGTCCTCATTTATAAATTAATTTATCCTTGTGAGATGTAGTTACATAAAAGACAAGATTTTTTAAAAAAATCTTCAAAAAGAATAGCTACTTTTAAGTAATATGTGATTATTAGTCAGTTTCTCTACTTGAAAGATTGTTCATAAATCACTATTTATCATACAATCGAGCATCTATCAGCATTTTAACTCAAGGCAGAATAATATATCCAATCTTTTCTTTCAAAAACATTCTACATATAAACACTTCCAAAATCTCAGAAGCTGTGGGTAAAAGTTTTGCTTTTCTACAGGAAACTGTGACCAGCACTTGTGCAAACCACTGAGTTTAGAAGTTCAAGTTGCTAATTTTTTCACCTGATGTTTATCAGACAAAGTTACTTTTCCAGAACTCCTTAGGTTCTGAAACAGCCCAGTCTTTCCACTGTTGCAGATGTCTTTTTCTTTATCCATTATTTTTTTGACGCAACTGTTATACCAACAAATGAGTATGGATGCCTTTGATCTGGCTATGGTTTAAGGATTATTATAGAGATTCATTCTCACCTTACTAAAACGCATGGCTCCAGCTGCAGAGAGAGAATAGGGCATCTTCCTCCTACATGGCAATTAATATAAGCATGGTTTTTGTGTCAAACTCAAGACAAACCCTCCCCTCCAGCTGTACATGGCTGTTTGAGCAAAGAACAAAAGGGCTCAGCTATTAAAGTAATCTATTTCAAAGAGTTACAACTGTACCTCTCAACATAAATGCTCTCAGGCTCTTACATTGTTGTTTCCTTTATTTGAAATGATTGGTTGGCCCATTATTTATGGCTGGGATCCTTCTTGTTATTTCACTTACAATCAAAAGATAGTTTTCAGTTAAGCCTCAACTAATTATCAGATTTATTCTTGCATCTACATCTCATATTTATTTTTCCTGTATAGTACACTTTTCCATTACAAAATAAATGAAAACTTTATTTTTCTTGCTTTAGTTTTCCAAACATCTAGAAGACCACCAGGTATGTATATGGCACTCACTTAATATTTTACATAAATATTGATGAGTTCATTGCCTCAATTGTCTGCACTGTTTTCCTGAACATGAATATGTTGATAAAGATAAATAACATCTTTCTCAAATGATGTTGTGAGTCTTCACCAAGATAATACACCTATTAAATTAAAAGCATTTTTTCTGGTAAGGGTCCGCACATGGAAGAAACGTTCAAGTGCATGTTCTCAGAAAGTGCAATTCTGTGGATTCATTATTGGTCACTGTGCTCAGGATGGGGTCACAGAGCTCCACCAAATCAGAGACGTGCAGTCTACTGGTCTCATGGGGATGCAAATAACAAATCAGCATTTTTAAACAAGGCCTCTGGATCATTATGTATAAAAGACTTTAAGAACTTCTATTTTGCACACTTAAATTAATGAATGGCCAAGGAGTAGAATTCTTTTCTAGTGAGTTCAGAATTGTTCAATGATGAAACATTCATAAATTAGATATTTTGGGGTTCCAACTTATGCGTGCAACTTCTTTTCCCATCAGTGGGGGAAGAAATCACTTGTTTTGAAGCTATCCTTTCTATAACCTTTTTATTTCTTGTTCTTGCCTTGGGCGACAAATTTTCTCTGTTCAGATACAGAATGATATCTACCCTCTTTAGTTTTTCTATTAAAGAAGAACAGAGACAAAATAATACATAAATATCCTGTGTTTTACATTTGCTTTTTTATTATTCTTTTTTATTAGTAGTACATGGTTATAACACAGTCTTCTGCTATTTATTTTGAAAACTGGTACATTTATATAAAACGTATTCATCATTTTCATCCTCAACTGATTCTTTCTTCCCCATCTTGTCATCTAATATCTCATCCCTAAGATTCTTTCTACCTTCTAAAACAAAAACTGAGAATTAGAATCTTAACCTAAAATAATGTGCCTTTCAGTTTTGAGAATAAAATAAATTAAAAGTTTAATCTCAAAGGAAAAGAACTGCAGTGACACAGTGTTAGACAAATAATTTTATATACTTGGGGATCTGATTTGTAGTGTTCCCATGAAATCAAATCGAGACTGATCCTCAGACAAATTAAATATGAAAGTTTTCTGAGAATGTGGAGGGGATTTGATTCTGTATACGAAAATAAAAATATAAAGAGGTGTTAGAGGGCATGTAATATAAATGCTGATGGCTTTACAGAGGAATAACTATTGGTCTTGAAGACACCCACTGCTTTTTCATGTGACATTTCTCCCATTGCTAACAATCCTTTGTTACCTTATAAAAACCAAGGCAATAAATTTGTGCAAAGTTTTGGAGCTATCCAATCTTTTTTTCCCTCATTTTATGTATTTGGTACAAGGTCTCACTATGGAGCTCAGACTCAGTGATCCTCCTGTTTTCAGCCTCCCCAGCACTGGGATTACAGACATGTGCCATCATGCCTAGACTGGGTCACTGATTCAGCACACCCAGGGGCCGGCGTGGTATGCAAGACCAGGGTAGGCACTTAGTTCACTGAATAATACTGCCTGCCCTTGTGTAAAGTTTTGGAGATAGGATTGTTTTTTGTTTGTTTGCAAGTTCGTTCTTTTTATTGGACAGTATTGCAGTACCATACATTTTCTAAGCCTCCTTTGTAATCATCAATTTTTGGTGAATAAATTTGATTAAATTATTGAAATATCTCAGCTTTATTAACTAAGCTCCAGTTCAGGAGCAACCGTATCACAATATACTTCTTTGCTGCCATGTAACCCACTTGTTCTGCCTGAGGTCTTTGGCTTTTATTAGTGTTCAGTTCCTTTCATTGTCTAGGACAAACAAAGCAAGTGATAGAATTCCTAATATTAATGGCAAATATATACATATTACTTATAATTTATACTACACATTCAAATGCAACTAAAATTAAAATTTATATTTATTATTATTACTTGAGTGTAAACATTGTCATTTGTAAGTTTTTTCGGATGTTCTTATTGTATACCTAATCTTATGTACTTTACATACACAGATTGAATTTTATCTTAAACACCTTAATCAATATGTATTTTTAAAATTAATTATTATGAAATGTATTCTGTAAGTAGGCTGAGAGTTGCTACCATAAGTTAGAGATGGTGGACCAATATATAATGTCAATTCAAAAGTAAGAATTTTGTTTTATTTTACTGTATTACTCCTTATCCCAAAGAATTCTAAGTTATTGGTTTGGAATCTTTGTCACTGGCAACATATTTATGAACTTTAATTTCTTAACCAATATTTATTTTCATGAGGTACATTTTCTTTTGGTGAACAAATAGATAAATTAAATAAATGATATAAAGATTTGGTTTACTCTTTTACATGGAAAAGGACCTATCTTAACTTTTTATCTGTTGGGTACATATATGTGGTTTTAATGATTTAAAAATATTATTTCTGTTTCTCCCATACTAAATTCTCTAATTTTCTTAAATCGAATCACCAAGGAAAATTGGCTAGAAAATATGGGTTAATGAATTCTCAATTTCTTAACAGGTTTTTTAAGGAAATAAAAAGCTAATTTCCCCAGGATAATTATTACATTACTTATATTACTCAGAAACAAACTCTCAAATTACATTTATAATTGTACAATGTTTTTATAAGTATTTAATGGTTATATAATAAGATTTCTAAACTATCATGAATTGTTATTTTAAGTTGCATAAATGGAAATGATAATTTCACATAGAATTATGAAACTAAAACAACTGAATGTTTCAAGAATCTACTTTCTTTAACATACTCAAAATGTAATGCTTAATATTAAGTTAATCGAATGCTTAAAAATTTTTATAAGTGAGGGATTAATTTTGGGGAATATAAAGAAATGAGTTTTTGAGCCGGCCAAATAGCTCAGTGGATTAAAGCACTTGCAAGCAGGCTCAGGGCCCAAGGGTTCAATCCCTAGGCCTGTTTTGCCAGCCCCACCCCTGGGGCACGCTGAGAGGGCAATTGACACTGGGTGTG
>PVKA01009898.1:31531-66708 GCA_004027165.1 Ctenomys sociabilis
TTAATATTAACATGGAAAATGACAAATATCCCATCATTTTTAATATTAACATGGAAAATGACAAATATCCCATCGTTCAGTATCAGTAACTGTACATATACAGGAGTCATTAATGTGACAAGCCTGAATAGGTAATAGAGCTTTTATAAAAGCAAAACAAAAATGTGTCTATAGCCCCAAGGGCAAAATACCAAAATCTAAATTAACGTATGATCTGCTTAATAAAGATCCCCTTTTTCCTCCTGGATTGCTCTAAATTCTGTGCTGTAGATGGTAGGTTGCCTTTTTGTTTTTTTAGTGACTCTTTTTCACTCTGTTAAAATGTATTGCATAGAATATTTTTATTTATGTTGCAGGGCAATATTAATTATAGATTGTAAATTATACTTTTCTCCTTGAGTGTGTGTGTGTGTGTGTGTGTGTGTAGATGTGGTTAGAAAATATACTGAGATAATTTTGATTAAACCTTTTTTTTTGGGTTATAGAAATGGAAAACCTCTGTATTCCCCCTAAACCCCAATGAATCAGCATCTTTTAGAAACACTTCAAAATGGAGGATATTCTCTCTGATGCTTATGACACTAACATTGAAGAACTTAATGATCTGTCCTTAGGTCACCATTTTCAGTTGTTCTGTATCCTTACTGAAAGATTTTGCTTGATATGTTTAGTAGTTTGAAATGTTAGAATTTCTGTTTCTCCTCTTAAGTGATCATATCTTTAAGAATTTACAAAACAACCTATATACTTACATTTTTAAGTTTTTATGCCCAGCCTATATCTCAATCAGAAATTTTTGCTTTTAAGTAAAAAGACTACTTGATACAGTCAGTTTTGAAAACAAATGGATTTGCCATTTCATGATGTGCATCGGGTATGCACTGATTGTCTCCAGGCCCTCTTCTCCTAGTTCCCACCCTTGAATTCTTCATATTTCTAGCAATTTCTTTTTTACTTTCAGGTTGACTTCCTTTTAAAGTTTAGTATGTGAGAGAGAACAGGTGAGAACTGTCTTTTGGTGCCAGGCTTACTTGTTTCACACACCCTCCGGCTCTATTAATTTGAGTGCAAATGATATGACTGCATTCCTCATTTTAGCCAAACACTGCTCCCTTGTGTGTATGCATTACATTTCCCCTATCCATCCAACTTCTCTTGAATGTCTCCTCTGATTCGATATGAGTTATTAAAATAGTGACACCACAAATATGTTAAACATGGTCATCTTGATATCTGCTTTTTGTTTTTTCTTTAACCAGGAATTGAACTCAAGACCTTGTGTTTGCAAGGCAGGTGCTGCACCACTGAACTATATTCTGGGACCACACATATCTCTTTTGCATGCCAAGTTCATTCCCTTAGTGTACACTCCTAGGAGTGTAATAGCTGGATTATATGGAGACCTCATTTTTGGTTTCCTAAGAAAAATCCATACTATTTTCCATAGTGGTTGTACTGAATTTTCATTTCTACCAACAATGTGTCAGGGCTGCTATTTATTCTATGTGCTCAGATATTTTGTTATTGTTTTTGTGATAGCCATTCTAATGGAGGGTAGAATACAGTAATGTTAAACTTCACCTCCGACCTTCTAAGCCAGTGATTTTGTGGGAGGAAGTAGCCTTTCTAGAGACTCAGTGCATCTCTATGAGTATGAGAGCAGATGAATCTCAGTATTCTTTTTGTTCTCTGGAATAGGAATGACAGTAACTACACACACACAACTGCCTACAATCCTGACAAAAACACACACAAATGATTGCACTTCTGGTCTTATAGGGAGCATCCTTATTCACTGGTTCTGACGATAACACTGGTCATTAGTGCATTGAAAAACATGTTCCCCTCTATGTACTTCCTGTTCTTAGTGGGTTTAGGTCAAAGTTATCCCGCTGAGGCAGCCCCATCTTGTGAAGTGGCTATCAGAGGAAGTACTGGGTGTAAGGGCCAGTTCTCTGGTAACTAGAGCAATCTAACAGTTCAAACAATAATTCCATTACCAGTGTGGATCCTGGTTAGTGTGCTGTGGGGTCACTGGGAAATGAAGTTTGTTGCCTTTCCAAAGACAGATTACCATGAAGATTTCAGATCTTGTATCCTTAGGCTATAAGCCTCTAAGGACCACAAAGCATTTCAAAAGCTAATGTCCCCAGCATCTTCCCTGATAAAGTTTTTTGGGACTCTTTTATTCACTTATACAAGAGATCCTATTCCCCAAGCTGGGTGACACATAATGGGATATTTTAGTTTCCTTACTATGCTGCTGTCCTGGGTCTACATTTCTATATTTTCTGTTGTTGATTCTGCATTTTGTCATGGTCACTCATCTCAATGTGGAGTTAAACACCTATTCTTTTGGCTCATTTTTCTTTGTTTCCTTTTTTGGTTGGAGATAGATCCATGCTGAGTGTTTCTATTCAGGCATCTTATATTGAACTTTGGATATCTACCTCTATGCAACTTCACTGCTTCCATCTAAATGTCTTACATGACAGTTATTGAAAGCCAAATTGATGACTGTCTACCTACTACCAAACTCTTCCTCTCAGTAGCTCTCTTTCATCAGTGACACCTCTGCTTTGCAACTGCTTGAGACGAATTTTGCCAAACTTATTTTGACTGCTTTTAAATATGGACAAATGTAAAGTAGTATTAAATTCATAAACATTGAATGCAAAAAATGAAAGCATTCTCATACCCACTGTGTCCCTACACAGACACTATCCCGACTGTCAAT
This sequence comes from Ctenomys sociabilis, assembly GCA_004027165.1. Taxonomy (NCBI): domain Eukaryota; kingdom Metazoa; phylum Chordata; class Mammalia; order Rodentia; family Ctenomyidae; genus Ctenomys; species Ctenomys sociabilis. The sequence goes on from PVKA01009898.1 coordinate 34,269, forward strand.
ATTGAACACAGGTATAGTACACTGAGATATATTATCACCTACAGTTAAAATTTACCTTTGGAGTTTTTCTTCCTTTCTCTTTTTGGTGGAACCAGGGATTGAACTCAAGCCCTGTGCTTGCCATAGAAGTGCTTATTCTACCGAGCCATCTCCCATGCCCCTTACCTTTGGATTGACTATTAGTGTTGCACATTCCATTGGTTTTGAAAATTGCGTATTGTACTGGCTCACACTTCACATCTGGGTATCACAGAATTCTGTATCTTCCGAATCTACTAGTATCAAGAATCTAAAGGTTTAGTACCGCCTTTACCAGGGATCTCTGGTAATTGGAATAGAGTCAGCTAATCTCACTTGAATCCATTAGTGTGTGCTCCACACAACAGCCAGAGAGGTTTTACCTTTGGGCTTTCCATATTTGTTTCTTAGGTCATTCCTTCTCTTTTTCCATTTGTGAGCTATTTACTTATATACCATTTTTACATGTAGTAATCAATGCATATGTTTCACCTTCTCAGGGACTTTATATTTACGGAGAGATTTTTATTCCATTTGTAGTTAAGTATAATCCTTACTGTTATTCTGATTTCCCTAAATATTATCTTTAAAAGTAGAGAATCAGTGAGAACCAATTTCTATTAAGTCCATGATTGTACTATTCCCTCTGTATTATTATCGCTGTTGCATGCTTGCACATGTGCCTGTATCCTCACATTTGTTTGATAGAACCTAGCAGCCAAAAAGTAACTTATCTGCTTTTTAAAGGAACTGTCTGTAGGAGTTGAACGCAGCTTAAAATATTCCAATATAGATATTTTGAAATTGCTTAGTCAACATAAGTAATTTTGAATAAATATTCCATGGATAGAATTCTAATGTAAGTATCAAGATTATTTTATGAAAATTGAGAAATTGAGACAGTTTTTTGTTGTATAAGAAACATACTAAAATTTAAGAACAATAGGTAGGGCCTACCACATAGCTCCAGGTGCCTGTAAGCAGACTCAGAGGCCTGCGGCTCAATCCTTGGGTCTACCATGTTGGCCTCACCCCCAGGGTACAATGAGAGAACAATTGAGACCAGATGTGCCTGTCATCCCAGCTTTTGAGATACTGCAAACAGGTAGATCACCATGAGTCTGAGTTAGTGGTGAGACCCTGAACACCCTGTAGGCCCTTCGCTAAAATACAAAAGAAAAAGAACAAGGAGTAAAGGTTTTGAATTCATAGAAGACATATAAAAGCCAATAACTGAATAAATAATATAGACATTAACCACTTAATAATACGGATTTTGAATATGATTTGATATAAAAAATGCACAGGACACTTAAAATTTAAAAATTTTGATATCAAATATTAGAAAGAAATTTTATTAAGTGAAATTCTCACATGCATTTGTAAGGCACATAAAAATCACATAATCATTTGAGGAATTTTTTGTTGGCTTTTAGAAAGCAAATGGTATTCACAGCTTTTTCTCTCATAAAAAAAAAAAAAAACAAAAAACAAAATTAAGATGATTGTAACACCAGCCCACAGCCCCACAAAAAACATGGACATACAAATATCCATTACAGGAGTGCGGCTCCTGCCCATGCGGGCCACGGCCCAGCAAGCTCTGCTCCCTCGAGGCGGCTGCCGGGCCGTGGCTCGCGCCGGGGCTCCGCGGCACCCATGGGCTCTGCACAAGGAAGCCGGCGGGCTGGCGTCGGCGAGGGAGGGCTGCTGCTGCTGCCGCCAGGGTCGTGTTCTCCTTCGGGTGCGGCCACCGCCCACTCCCAGCCTGGACTTCGCCCACAGGGCCGGGGCGTGTGAGCGTGCGTGCGCACGTGCGTGCACGCGCGTGGCCGCTCCTAGGTGCGGCGAGGCTTACAGCTCTGAAACTCCTTCATCTCCCCCATTTTCCTTTGCAGAAATAAATCTCATCGTCGAGACCCCAAAACTTTATAAAGGGATGTGTTTTGAAGTCTGAAGTGTAATTTTGTTTTCAGAAAGCATTTTAGTAAATTACATTATGTGTATGCAGTAGTTTTGTTGGTAGTAACAGTATTTTGTTGGACATTACTAATAACAGAAAAAAGATCTGTCTTTGGTTAAGTTCATCATAAATTACAACATGATTAGTATTATAATTGAATGGTCCTGAAGAGTAGGTTTTTAAAATGCCATAAAGTATATTCTGTGGAAATTTTATGGTTAACTAGTTTGTGGAGAAAAATCCCTAGTTGACCAGGTATAAATGATATACATCATTAGGAAGAAAGATAGTATAATGATAATTGAGGAAGTGGAAACAAATGTAGATAATTTTAAAGAATTAACAGTTTGAAGCATTAAGCCAAATTCATTTGCTATCACATAAATAAAGCTTATGGATGTTAACTTCCTCAAAAGTTATTAACTAAAGCTACCGTAACTTGGTTAAGTACTTTTGAGTTAAACTTTAAATGGTATGAGCAGTTACTTTTGCTAGAAAATGAGATTAATTTGGATGTCATATCTAAGTATTTATAAAAGAAAAAAATCCTGCGTTATATCCTTATTCTGATGGCATAGCCTGATATCCAGGCTTCATAGTTTGTAACCAAAAGCAAGTTAAAGGCATAATTTAAGTATTCTATAGTTGCTTAAGATTTTAAGAATATAAACTTTGTGAAAAAAAGTTTTAGTATGTTTAGAAGTAAATAAAAGTTTTCAGGTCTTTAGGTTATTATACCAAATTATGAGCAAATAGCACGTGGCTTGCCTAATTGTAGTCATCCCAGAGTACTAAGTGGAATCATGGTAATTTAGGCAAGAGATCATACCTGAGCATAAACTCAGGTATAAATCCAGTAAAGAAGTTGTAGTGAAGTAGGAGTCTGTCATTTGATCCCTTTTTGTGGTAGAAATCCAGTGTGAAGAGATGAGAAATTTTGTGTGAAGCTCTTATCCATTAAAAAAGTACTCTCACTGTGCACAAAACTACCTCCCAGAGGGTTGTCCAAAGTCCCCCATATAAAAGAATTAAGAATATGATGGAAGAGAGCACAGTCTTGCCAAGTTGGACAAATGACAACAAACAAAAACTGAAATGTGACCTGTCCTGTGAACTTTACCGGATGTCCACGTACTCTGCTTTTCCTAGTGGCGTGCCTGTCTCAGAAAGGAGTCTTGCTCGCGCTGGCTTCTATTACACTGGTGTGAACGACCGAGTCAAGTGCTTCTCTTGCGGCCTGATGCTGAATAACTGGAAACAGGGAGACAGTCCGATCAAAAAGCATAAGCAGCTGTACCCCAGCTGCAGCTTTGCACAGAACCTGACTTCCACGAGCCAGCAGTCCCCCTCTAAGAGTTACCCTGTAATGGTAAACAGCACGCCGCATTCATTGTCTCCTCCTTTGGAACCCAGTGATCCACTCTGTGGCTTTTATTCCAGCCTTTCACCAAACCCTCTCAACTCCAGAGCAGTTGAAGCTTTCTCTCTGATGAGGACTAACCCCTACAGTTACTCCATGAGCTCTGAAGAAGCCAGGTTGCTTACTTACAAGATGTGGCCATTGACCTTTTTGTCACCATTGGACTTGGCAAGAGCTGGCTTTTATTACATAGGACCTAGAGATAGGGTCGCTTGCTTTGCCTGTGGTGGAAAGCTGAGTAACTGGGAACCGAAGGATGATGCCATGTCAGAACACCAGAGGCATTTTCCCAACTGCCCATTTCTAGAAAATTCTCTGGAAACACTGAGGCTTAGTATTTCAAATCTTAGCATGCAGGCACATACAGCTCGAATGCAGTCATTCATGTCTTGGCCGTCTGTGGTTCCAGTTCAGCCTGAGCAGCTTGCAAGTGCCGGCTTTTACTATGTTGGTCGCAATGATGATGTCAAGTGCTTCTGTTGTGATGGCTGCTTGAGGTGTTGGGAATCTGGAGATGACCCATGGGTAGAGCACGCCAAGTGGTTTCCCAGGTGTGAGTTTTTGATGCGCATGAAAGGGCAGGAATTTGTGGATGAAATTCAAGCTAGATATCCTCATCTTCTTGAACAACTACTGTCAACTTCAGACACTCCGAGAGAAGAAAATATTGATCCACCAATTGTACATTTTGGACCTGGTGAAAGTTCTTCAGAAGATGTCATCATGATGAATACACCTGTGGTTAAAACTGCTTTGGAAATGGGTTTTAGCAGAAGCCTGGTAAAGCAGATGGTTCAGAGTAAAATCCTGACCACTGGAGAGAACTACAAAACAGTCAATGATATTGTATCAGCACTTCTTAGTGCTGAAGATGAAAGAAGAGAAGAGGAGAAGGAAAGACAAGCTGAAGAGGTGGCATCAGATGACTTGTCATTAATTCGGAAGAACAGAATGGCTCTCTTTCAGCGCTTGACAAGTGTACTTCCTATTTTGGATAATCTTCTAAAGGCCAATGTAATTAATAAACAGGAACATGAAATAATTAAACAAAAAACACAGATACCTCACAAGCAAGAGAACTGATTGATACCATTTTAGTTAAAGGAAATGCTGCTGCCAGCATCTTCAAAAACTGCCTAAAAGAAATTGACTCTACACTATTTGAAAACTTATTTGTGGAAAAGAATATGAAGTATATTCCAACAGAAGATGTTTCAGGTCTGTCACTGGAAGAACAGCTGAGGCGGCTGCAGGAGGAGAGAACTTGTAAGGTGTGCATGGACAAGGAGGTTTCTATTGTATTCATTCCCTGCGGCCATCTGGTGGTGTACCAGGAATGTGCCCCCTCTCTAAGAAAGTGCCCTATTTGCTGGGGTATAATCAAGGGTACTGTTCGTACATTTCTCTCATAAAACAAAACACGTTGTTGTATGCTGCCTGTACAGAAAAGTGTTTAAAGTATTATTGAACATTTGAAATTATTTGAAACAAAAAAGAAATTAATGGTTCTTCACCTTTTAATATTCATATTCTATTCTGTTTTGGTATTAAGAATTTTGTCTCAGAAATGGTATTATATATTTAATCTTAATGTTTAGTTGTCAGGAAGGGCTATTTGATGAGCTGAATCAGTATATCTGTGAACACAGGAATGAAACAGCATGCTTCTTGGGATTATGTAGGAGTTACTGTATCTGGCATTCTTGAGCTTCGAGTACTAAAAAACTGCAGTTTAGTCTAGTACAGTACTAGAAACCAGTAGCTCTGGAATTTGTCAGTTACAGTGCCTGAATCTATCTTGTTGTTTACCTGCTGTAAAAATGTACTTACATTGTGCCTTGTCACTGGTAAACAAGATATCCTCTAGTTCATGAGAATTGTCTTAATAAAGTATGTTGAAAGAAACTACGGTAAAAAAACAAACAAACAAAAAAAACCCCAAATATCCATTACATTTTATCCACAATTAAAAAACATTCATCAAATATAAACAAGCCAATGCATAAACAATGAATGCTTCTCAAAATCACCCCTTTTAGCAAAAGAAACAAGTCACAAAAGGAAGCATATTTCTCCCTATAGGAAACTCTAAGCAGGAAAATGCAATATGCACTGAGAGAAGCACATAGAGCCAAAAACGAAGTAGACTTTCTTTAAGAGATCCACTGGGGCCTTTAATAGTGATAAAGATATGACTCTACGGATTAATCACAACGCAAATTTCTGCATGTGTCAAATGCTGCAATCTAAATACAAAAGTCAATGTGTTTCATCAAATGCCCATTACACATGCGTGGTTCAGAAAGTAAAAGATACATTCATTCAGTATTTAAAATTTTAAAGCAATTTTAACAGAACTTTAAATTATTTTAGATATATATTCTATTCTGTTTCTATTGCTGTGTTTAATAGATATAACAGAAGATTTGGCTTGTAATGACTATCAGAGCAGCAAACTACTCAAGCATCAGTCTTTTATTTCGTGTTATTTTTCATATATTTCCCTACTTTTACAGTGTAAACCTCAAAGATATATCCTGATTCACCAATCAAAACACTTACTTATGTTCAGGTTTAACTAATGCTTTAAGTACACTTAGAGATAATCTTTGTGAAATTTTATTCATGTCCTCAAACCTACATGTACAAGAAATGTAAAAAAAAATTGGCTATTATATTACTAATCTTTTAGAAAATATCTTCAACATGTTATAAATTTTTATGTCTCAACTCTCAGAAATTTCTGCCTTTACTTTAGTAACAATGACACAATTTAATATGAATTATCCTTAGAGATTACTTCTCTGCTGAGAATATTTTTGCTCAAAATTTTATCCGGTAAACATTTTTGAGTAGCACTGTGAGTGAGTCCTAGATTCAAACATAATTACAAAATTTTAAATAAAATAAACAATTAGAATTGTCAGTGAGTGATTCTTAGCATCTTACAGTAAGGATTTTTGACGTTTTACTACATTACATTTAAAATTAGTGATTTGTCTACTTGATAAGTAGCAAGCAAATATAATTCTACAAATATCCCTTAAAGATTTATCATGAAGTATACATTTCATGGAACAGTAAAGCCAGAAAAATTAATGGAAAACATAATAACAGTCTTTAAATTCAGTTAGCTCATATTCCTTCAAGTTAAATAAATAAATTTTGTGTAAAACTAAAATACAATATCCACCTCCATCTTTACTTTAAATTTTTCATGTTTTTACCAAAGTATCCAGTCTTTCTACTTTTTTAAATCTTTGAAGACACTACAAAAAATGGTTAAAATAAAACATTACAAATGATACAGAATTCACTCACAAAAAGATAGGAATCAACAATGGTTATTCCACAGAATATTGTTGTCTTCAAACTAGTTCAGATTACCAAATTCAAGCTTGTATGATTAGTTATAAAAATTATCAGCTAGATCATTGAACTCTTTAAAATCTTTTGAACTATACCCATTCACAGTGTGCTTCTAGGCAAACCTGGGTGTGCAAAGTATAACTTTAAGTAGTTTTGCTTTTGCTTTTTGTTTCTTTCTAAGTTGCAAAATTGAAGCAACTGACAATAAAGAAGAGTTGAAGCAGGAAACCAAATGCACAATGAAGGTGTTGTGTTCTCATTAGACCTCCTTTCTGCTCCTTCTGTTTACCACCACACACCTCATTGTCTTGCCTTCTAAATATGACTCTTTCTCTTTTCTTGGAAAGAATTACCATATTTTAATTCTCCAGAAATTATCACCTTCAGGAAGATTTCCTTGTATTTTGAAACTGTTAAAAATGAAATTTTTCCTCTCTGTTGATGGTTACATATGAAATAAAATTCTCGTCCTATACTCAAGCCTTATCTAAGTGCTTCCAGACTTTTCCAGTGGCACTGGGGATTGAACTCAGGACCCTGGGCTTGCCAGGCAGCCACTTACTCTCCTGAGCTATCTTCCTGGGCTGAAAAAAATGTTTTTTAAGATAATCAATAAAATAATTCCTCAGTGTGTGAGGAAAATAACCTGCAATTTCAACTTTGCTCATACATAGATGATTCATTTATTCATTCATTAGCTAATTTTCATGTTTCTGCTCCAAAAATATAAATTGCATAGATCTGTATTGTACTATAATGTTCAAGGTGCTTGCAGTGGAAGAAATCTAATGAAATATGGAAAAGAAATTGAAGTTTGCAAAACTGACCCACTTTTGTGGAATAACAGGAGGTATATAAAAAGATTAACAAAATATTTTATAAAAATGTTGCCACTTAAGGGGTCTATGACATAGCAAGGGGAGAATACTAGCCTTGCCCCTCTCTCCCCACAAAGAGCTCTCACTCTTGCAGACAGCACGAGTCTTTTCATAGCAATCTGGCACCAGGACTTAGATCAAAGGAACTGAAGAATTTCTCATCATTGGATATGTTACTAGAGAAACCTCTGTGTAAGACACAAATCAGGAACCAAGAAGTATTAAAAAGAAAGGAAATGAAAGGAAGGATTGAAGGAAGGAAGGAAGGAAGGAAGGAAGGAAGGAAGGAAGGAAGGAAGGGAGGGAGGGAGGGAGGGAGGGAGGGAGGGAGGAAGGAAGGGAGTGAGTGAGGGAGGGAGGGAGGGAGAGAGGGAATAAAAGAAAGAAAGAAAGAAAGAAAGAAAGAAAGAAAGAAAGAAAGAAAGAAAGAAAGAAAGAAAGAAGAAAGAAAGAGGAAAAATGAAAGGAAAGGAAAAATCAATTAAAAGAAATATGAAGAAGTAATTAGCATTAGGTAGGTTAGTTGAAGCAGAGGAAACATGACACAGTGATCATAAGGAACTCAGGAAAACCTTTTTTCTGAGTCTGAGTCACAGTTGGGTTTCCTGAGAGAGAGCACAGAGGTTCTTGGCATTAAGGTTTATTACAGTCTGTGTACCGTTGCTGCCACTCCTAATCCCACCTCTTTTGGAAGCTGAAGCAGGAGTATTGCAAGTTTATGGGCTATTTACTAAGCTGTCTCAAAATAATAAAATGTATATGAAAATAAGTACAGAGAGCTAAAGATAAAATATATATGTAGATTAAAAACAAGCACTTGTGTGAACTCCATGAATTTAAATTTCTCTAATGACAAAACTTGGGGGCTGGGGAGATGGCTCAGTGGAATAAGCACTTCACGGGCAAGCGCAAGGGCCTGAGATCAATACCCAGTTCCGCAAAAAAAGAAAAAGGAAGAAAGAAAGAAAGAAAGGAAGGAAGGAAGGAAGGAAGGAAGGAAGGAAGGAAGGAAGGAAGGAAGGAAGGAAAGAAGGAAGGAAGGAAGGAAGGAAGAAAGAAAGAGAAAGCCCAGGAGCAGGAGCAGTGCAAGGGCTAGAATGAGAGTGAGTGAGAATGAAAGCATTTCTTTCGCAATAGCTAGTGTAACTCTGAAGTTAAATGAGTACCCATAAATTATACAAGCTAATACAAGTCACCTGCATTATACGAACACTTGGATACACACTTGGAACCTATAAAAATAAAAGCAATTGGAGTTCTTGTGAGGCAAATGTATAAGCAATGAAGGATATTTTTCTAGAATTGTAAATTAACTATGACAATCTTCTGTCCATGTGGGAGGTAAACACAAAACTAATTAAGATGCAAAATGATGAGTCTGAAATGAAGTAGTAAATCACTCTCAGGATACAGTTGGGAAGTTCACTTACTACACAATGAACAAAAAGTTTCTATTGGCTAGAGAGCTCTTAAATTTCATCCTTCATAAAGTAAGTATTTAATGGGTAAGGAAAAGTTCATTCTTCAGTTCTACACTTAATGATAGTTTAGTACAGAGAAACAATATAATGATCACAAATAGCCAGGGCCAGCCAGAGAGCTCAGTGGACTAAAGCACCTGCTTAGGCAGACTGTAGTGGGCGGGTTTGATCCCCGGTGTGCTGGGCCAGCCCCGCCCACAGGGTGCACTGAGATCGCACTGCAGACTGGGGGTGGTGGCAAGCTTCTGTAATCCTAGTGCTTGGGAAGCTGTAAACAGGAGGATCAATACTAGTCCAATCTACATAGTGAGACCCTGTAGACCCTGAACTAAATACATAAAAAAGAATTAATAAACAGCCAAACTCATGACACATTTTACTAGTTATATTTTCTAGTTGTTAACTAACATCGAAATATGTACTTCAGACATAAAATAAGCTGTGAAGAATACTTTGGGTTCCAATGAGGTAGATATGCCCATGTCCTAAATTAGTGCTCCCAAATGACAATGTATGCATGAATCATTTTTGCATTTGCTAGAATGTGATTTTCATTAAGCAGGTCTACAGTAAAATGTGTGATTTTGTTTCCTAAACAGCTGGCAGTGGTGGTACTGACCTTCTGTCACATTGAAAACCATCTCAGACACTTGCAGCATTTGTAATGGACGTATGTGAGTGACTCCAGGACAAGTCTTATCAAAGAATATTATATCAAAGAAGTCATCAGGTCAGGGAAGCTTTTTAAAAAGGAGGAACTTTTTATTTTGCAATTTTGATTGTACTAGATTTTATTGAGGCACCACAGTCCTTCTGATTTGCAAATAAATGTATAACTCATGTTATAGAGCTATGTGCAGTTATTTGATAATTGTCCAAGGGAATGTAATAGTTTCCTAGAAAAAAAACTGAATATCTTCCTGGTTTAAGATAGAAGACAACATATATAGTGAAGCATTATAAATTTCATGAAATTTTTCTAAGCACTGTAGTTTCATTAATTTCATTTAGATACTGTATTCATTTATTTTGTTAGAATATTGATATAAACATTTTACTTTAAATATATGTTGTAATGACTGGTATTATACTCAAGCATTTAATTAAAAGAAGGGAAACATTGCCATAGAAATCAGGAGTTATTACAGACTGAATTTGGCTTCCATCCATTCTGAAATTTAAAATTCCCTTTATATGTAAAGCTCCATGGGAGTACCATAATATTAAGAGAATATTATGATGTATTCTGTTCTTGGTTACCCAGATTGCTTGTAATTTTTATATACTGAAGTAATTTCCTGGCATGTGCTCATGGGATGACAAGATATGTAGTTTCAGAATAACTATAGATTAAAAATAGTATCCATTACATTATCTTGTTTTTTGGTGTTTTCTTTCATTTTCATTGGTACATGTTTATATTACATATTTACATTCTTTGTGTGGAGTTATTATATATGGAAAACATATCTTAACACCTTTTTATAGACTTTCCCTCTCTTCCTTCCTCCTTCCCATCTCTTGATACCCTGTCTCCTTTGTGAAAGATCTATTTCCCTAATTTTTGACATATATAAATATATATATATATATATATATATGTTTCTTATTTTGCTCTTTGCAGCTTAAGCTTGTGTGTCTGATTTACATCAGTTAGCTATATGATCTCAAAGTGCATCAGTTTTCCTACAAATGTCTCAAGTTTATCTTGCTTTATGCAGAGCAGTATTCCTTTGTGTGTAAATGCCATCTTTTCTTATTCTCTTCATCTGTTAGTGGATATAAGCTGCTTCCAAAACATAGCTATTATAAACTATGGTGCTATGGCCATATGAACACATCATCATAACATGTCTATAGCTGTTAAAAGATGAACCTCTTTAACTCTTTCCTGTGGAGGGACATGTATGTCAAGTGGAATTTATCTACTTATTGAGTGATCTATATGATATACTGTCCATAGTGGCTCTATGAGTTTTGCATTGTCTTAGTTCACACCAACAGTGTTGGAGGGCTCCTTCTCCACAGCCCCCACCTACAACCTCACCAGCATTTTGTTATTATTTGATTACATCATGTTAACTTTCTTTCTGGAATAAGGTGGGATCTCCTTATTGTTTTTATTTGCATTTTATAATGTATAGTGATACTGAGCATATTTTTTAGAAATCTGTACTTCTTTTGTGAAATGCCTATTCAATTTACTCGATAAATCTTCATTGTGCTTTTTTTGTTGAGGTGCCTAATTTGTATGAGTTCTTTGTATTTTCTAAAAATGCATCTCTTTTCAAGATATAGCTAGCAGATATTTGTCCACAGTTTGACATTATTCACTCTTTGTTGTAGTAGTAGTAGTTGTTGTTCTTCTTCTTCTTCATGCTGTTCAAAAGATTTTCAGTTTGACATGATTCAATTTGTTGATTCTCAGCACTGTTTCCTGTACAACCTGGGTTCTATCAATTGCACATGCCAGTGCCTATAACCTCAAGAGTTTTATCTATTTTGTCTTTTGGAAGGCTAAGTGTTTCTGGTGCAATACTTAGTTCTTCAATTCTTTTTTATGTTACTTTAGTGCATAATGAGAATTGTTAATACAGATTCCATTTTGTGCATGTGGGTAGCCAGACTCCCAACATCATTTATTACATTGTTCTTCCAGTGCATGCTCTTTTTCATTAATTTTATTGAGAAACAAATAGCAAAGAGTCAGTTTCAAAGAATGTTAGCAGGACAGTTACAACAGTTAACACATTGCATATTATTGTGTTTTTAGTAGTTATTCATAGCATAATATGCAGACATGATATCTGTCAAAACACTACTAGTAAAATCTTCTTATTGAACTAAGAAAAAGTAGCTGTATATCTGTCCTAAATATTTTGTATATACAGTTACAAAATGATCCTTCATTTATATCCCTTTTTTGTTTAGTTTGGTCAGGGATGGGTGTTCCACTGCCATTTAAATATTGTAGGTACATGAATTTAGTAAAATAATCCAATATAGTCCAGTAGTCCATAATAGTAGTGGGTTATCTGTAGGACTGGCAATGTCAGAGGTTGTTGACCTGAGCCTTTTTTACAGTTCAGCATATTAATGTAGCTTTACTTTTTATACTTCAGTTTTATACTTTTCTTCTGCATGTTTAATAACAAGGTAAAGCAAGATTCATAAAACAAGAAATGTAACTTTTGTATCTGATAAAGTCAGTCAAATCCCCTCAGGATTCATCCTGAAACCCTGTACAGCAGTTTGTAGATCCTTTGTCAGTGTCAGCCTTGTGGGTGAGTCACAGCCATTATTTGGCCAATTTGCTCTCTGTGAAAGCCTGAGAGAATGTTTTCTCTCTAGGTGACTCTCCTTGGACACATTATACATTGTCACTCACTTTCCTCTGTGGCCCCATACATACTGCTTTCAATGTCACATAAATTACTATTATACTGCCTTTCAATTAAACATTTGTTAAAAAAAAGTGTAATAACTGAAAAACAAGAGACAAGAAAAAAAACTATCATAGGACTGTCCTGCCAGAATGTTGTATATGGTTAGATTTCCAGTGCATGCTCTTGGCCACTTTATCTAATAGAAAATAGTTGCATTCGCATGGCATTTCTGCATCCTCTATTCTGTTGCACTGAACCACTACCATATTTTGAAAAATAAAGCAAACATTATATCACAAAATGGAAAGGTATCCCCTGTTCTGTAGAGGCGGAAACAATATCATAAAAATAATCATACTTTGAAAAATACTGCATAGATTTATGCATTACAACGCTAGTCAAAATACCAACAACAGGGCTGGCCAGGTAGCTCATGGACTAAAGCACCTGCTTAGACAGGCAAAGGAACCAAAGTTCAATCCCAGTGGCCATGCCTGCCCTGCACCTGGGGCACAAAGAGGTGACTGAGACTGGGCGTGGTCACATTCACCCTTAATCCCCGTACTTGGGAGGCTGAAAACAGGAGAATCACAATGAGTCCAATCTGTGTATGGAGACCGAGAAGCCCCTGTAATGAAATACACTAAAGGAAAAAAAATACAAACATCATTCTGTACAGTACTGGTGAAGCAACTCTAAAGTTCATATAGACACAGACAGAACCCAAAATACCATAAAACAATCCTAGGTAGGAAGAGAAAAGTGGGAGATTTCACAATCAGGAAGATGAATTTAGATTCCAAAGGTGCAGTGATTAAAAAAACCATGATTTTTGCACAAAAATTATCAAGAGGATCATACAAGTTGCTTTCAGTTATTGTCAAAGATGTTTTATATGTACAATATATTTTGTATATGTATACATGAACTATATTTATACTTCTAATTGTTTATATATAATAAACCTTGTACATAGGTTACATATTACATAGTTATGATTACAAGTTCAAAGGTAGCTTTTGTTGCTGTAGTGTGTGTGTGTATGTTTCTGTACGTATGTGTTTTAAGAATGTGTCTCATTCTTAAAGTAAAAACTATACTTAAAAGTAAAGGTATATTAATATGCTTTGAACTCATTACATAGCCCAGGCTGGCCTCTTATATGTAAATATAAGTTTTGCAGTTATGTATAATTTTAAATTTTATTTATTTATTTATTTTTTGTAGAACTCAGGCCCTTGCACTTTCCAGGGAAGCACTCATTCTACTAAGCACTCATTCTCCCCTGCCCCTATAATTTTAAATTTTAAATTTTGAATTTTGAACTATGAGTTTTAGAATCATTTTCGAGCACCTCACCTTCCCAAATATTGGGATTACAGACATACATCACCACATTTGGCTTCAACACAAGTTTTGTAATTATATTTATGCAGTTGTCTTAAAACTATTTAACTGCAGAAAAATATTAACTTCTCTTGTCTTTTTAACTACCTGCCTTATTTTAAGTACCAGTGTTCTTTCTATCACATAGTTTTCTGACTAGAAAGCATCCCTTTGTTTTATCCTGAGCAAGTAAATTTATCCAATGCTTTTTCCAAGATAAATGTGCTAATGACAAATTTTCAAAAATAAAAAAGAATAGCTCTTTCCCATCTTGCAAGATGGCAGGTGAAAAAACTGAGAAGCCGGACACTAAAGAGAAGAAACCCAAAGCCAAGTTGGCTTCTGTCAGTAGTACTGGTAAAAAGGGTAAGGTGATAACAAAAATAGACCAAGAAGGGGCAACCCCAGTGCAGCTGAAATCCTGTCCTGGTTAGAGGAATTGGTGGATACTCCCATCTGTATGTATTCGAGAAAGCCTTTCTCGAATACAAAGGTTTCATACAAGAGGAAAATACACAGCTGCTAAATGAAATTTTGAGAAGAAAAAGAAAGAGAAAGTTCTTGCTATGATCATAAAACCAGTTGATGGGGATAAGAATGGAAGTATCTGGGTGGCTAAGCTTTGAAAAATGCCTAGATACTACCCTACTGAGGATGTGCCCCAAATGCTCTTGAGCCATGGCAAGAAACCCTTCAGTCAGCGTGTGAGGAAATCGAGCTAGCATCACTCCGGCGCCATCTTGATCATACTCACTGGAGTCACAGAAGCAAGAGAGTGGGCTTGCTGAAGCAGTTGGCCAGTGTCTTGCCACTTGTGACTGGGCCTCTTAGCCTTAATCGTGTTCTTTTACAAAGAACACACTAGAAATCTGTCATTGCTACCTGTACAAAAATTATTATCAGCAAAGTGAAAATCCTCATACACCTCACTGATGCTTACTTCAAGAAGAAGCTGTAGAAATACAGACACCAGGAGGGCGAGATCTTCAAGAAGAAGAAAGAGAGATACCAGATTTCAGAGCAGCAGAAGGTAGATCAGGATGTGGTAGACTCGGACTTGAGCAAAAATCAAAGCTGTTCTCCATCTCCAGGACTACCTGTGATCCATTTTTGCGCTGACAAATAGAATTTATCCTTATAAATTAATGTTCTAAATGTTTTACTAAGGAGCTAGTTAAATTACTGATACATCTCTGTGTGTGTGTGTGTGTGTGTGTGTGTGTGTGTGTGTGTGTGTTTGCAGTACTGGGGATTAAAATCAGAGCCTTGCACTTGCAAGGCAAGTCCTTATTCTACTCAGCTATCTCCCTGGCCCAATAACTGATACATTTAAAAAAAATAAAAAATATAATAATTTATCTAATACTGAGTGTGTGTGTGTGTGTGTTACGTACAATTTATTGAACACAAAACCTTCATACTGAGCCCCTTTCTATCATTATTTTGAGACAGGATCTTAAAGCGTTACCCAGACTGAACTTGAGCATGTGATTATTTTTCCTCAGCCTCCTGGAGTGTTGCAATTACAGGTATGTGCTGGTGCATCCAGCTCTGCTGTCATATTTGAGTGATAAACATGTTGAATATAAAATTATTATCTTTTTTCTTTTTCATTGTAGATATATCATCTCACTGCTCTCTGCTTCTCATTACTTCTGTTGGGAAGCCATCTATTTGTCATCTTGAAGCACTGTCTTAGTCTATTTTGTGTTGCTTTAACAGTAAGACACACTTGGAAAGTGTGCAGACAGAAATCCAGGAAAAGGGCCTTCATAGGGTCATGCTTCTTATCACACTTAACATCATAGGAGGCCTCACACGGGTGAGAGAAGCAGAAGGGGACCAAACGCCCCCTCTTCTAATGAATCAACTGTCACAGGAAAGTACTCTTCTGTGGTAATAATGTTAAGGCCTTTGTGAGTACTGAGTTCAAGTTTGAAGGTCCCTCCACTGTACTGCTGCACGGATGGCAGTTTCCAAAGTGTGAGTTTTGCTGGGTTCATTTATGCCACTGCAAGTTCTCTCATGCAAAATGCGTTGTTTTCTCTAGATATTTTGAAATACCTTTTTCTTAAGTGCAAATCTCTTTGTGTTTATTATACTGGGAGTGGTTTTAAACTTATTGAATTAATGCCTTAAAGGTCTTATCAAATTTTTAGTTTTTATCCAAGATAACTAACTTCTGAAAATACATATTTCTACAATTTTTGGTCTCCCATTCGCTCATTCTAGAAAACTCAAAAAGTGTTTGCTGAATTTCATAATAGCCCGGAGATCCCTGCTTTAATGCTCAATTTACTTCAGTTCCATAGCTTTTGCAGTCTTTATTGGTATAATTTCAAGTTTATTGATTTTGGGCAGCTCAAATCTACCATGTCAGCATATTAATTGCGTATCATTTTAGTTTCTGATCTGTACTCCCAGAATTCCCATTTGATCCTTTCCCACAGATCCTCTTTATTGGTGTTTTATGGCGGCCGAGTCACTGTGCTCGCTTGCTCCTTCAGTTCCCCACCCAGCTTCCCTTAGGTTTTTTTTATTATCATGTTCATAACAATTCTTGGGATTCTTTTGTCTGTTAAGAATAGCTGCTATGTGCTGTCAAGTTTGTAGTGTATGATGTGTGTTTTGTTGTTTTCATACTTTATATTTTTTAAATTTACATCTCTGCCTTGTAGATAATACTTTGTGACGCTCCTGTATGCCACACCTTGCTGCCACATATGTGTGGGCGATCACTATTTCAGTTTTTCTGTGTACAGTGAATTGCCTGGTGCACCTGTGAAGGCAGCTCCTTTTGCAGTCTTCAGCCTTTTTCTGCTCATATATTTTTACTTGGGTTTATTTTTAGGCCTATAATTTTAGCAGTTATTTTTGTGCTATTATACTACAATGCATCTTCATTGCAGAGTTTCTAAGTTACACACCTTTGCACTTCTAAAACATACATTCCTTCATATTTGTTGCATAATGGTTCATAGTTCAGACAGTTTACAATTAGCTATTTTCTTTTCGTGAAGACAAAGCGGCACATTTAGCCAGGAATGACAGGGTCATTAGGACCCTCTCTAGTGAACGTGAGCTTTGTACATGCGCACATCTCATGCAACCAGCCTGGTTTTTAACAATACTTTGTTTACATGATGCCCTGGGTCTCTTAGATTTCAAGCTCCTTTGAGATTTTCTTGCTGCCCCCCAACTGTGCCTTGACCTCCAGCTTTGTGTCACTCTGGTAGCTTTACTTACTGTTATTTTCATCAGTGCCCCTGTACATGGGCTGTACAGGATTTGTTCCAAAGAAAGTCAGCATTTGATCAGGGCACAAAGATTCATTCTCTGAGGTCTACTCTGTTGTATGCTGCTGGGCAGGGTGAAGGACAAGAGGCAATATGAATCAGTTCTAGTTCTCTATGCCGCCAGCACTAATAAGAGAGTACCGATCTCTTGATACATTGTATGCCTTTTATCATTATCCAAAGTGTCTAAATTGTTGTTTTGGTAAGTTTGTCAAACTTGATAGTTGCTTTTTATTTAATAGTATTTGTTAAACTCTCCCTACTAGTAGTCTTTTATTATTACTCAATTAATAGATCAGAGTAGCACAATCAAGTGTGACATATGATTCCTCTAGAATCCAAATAAACCCATTAAGTGAGATTATACATGCCCTAGAGTGTAGGGAAGATACTGTTGTAGGCTTCACTCAAAAACTTATTCTTGGAGCCAGGAAGATAGTTCAGTGGAATAAGCTCATGCCTACAATGCAAGGTCCTGAGTTCAGTCTCTGGTACTAAAGAATAAAATTTATTCTTTACTATGTAGTGCATATCCCCAAATGTCTAATTCTATAGAACCCTTAAATATTTCTCTCTTTTGGAATTTTTAATAAATTTTATTAAAACTATGGTTTGGGAAATAATTTAACCTTTATTATTGTCATATTACATACATGATAAAATTAAATTACAAGTCATATAACTGAACAAAAAATTCTTTATACAAAGTATATTTAGCTGGGGAAATGGCTCAGTGGAATAATTCCTTTCCTGTCATCTGCAAGGGCCTGAGTTCAATCCCTGGTTCTGCCCCCCAAAATTTATATTTAGATATCTAAATAAATCAGGTTTTGAAAATGAAATCATATGTACAGTTGTATTCCTAAGTATCTTGAATCCAGAGCTGTACAATGATGAGACTCCTGAAGGAGCAAATCCAGGTACCAACCAAGACACTTTTCAAGTTCCCATGTTTCACTGAGCACCAAAAGCCACCAATCTTTTAGCTCTTTTCTTGTATATTATTCTGTGTCTGCATTCTCTACATCTGATTGGATCCCTGGTTTAATTCCATTTTCTGTGTGACATACTGATAGATATCATTAGCTGCTGATGTGGGGGCTGAATGTCCTGCCTAGTGTCCATTGTGTCTGACGTGGGCAATGACAAGAAGGTTCTCACTCGGGCGTTTCTAAACAGAACCTCCGTAGATGCTGTGTCTCAACCAACTCTGGAACCCTTAAATATTTTAAGGAGCTGTTAAATGATTCAATCTGGTGGTGAGGTGTGGTAAACTGTTTTAATTCTTTGACCGATACATCTTATGAAACATGCTGAAGTTGAGTCAACTTTTAATGTGACTGATTGGCACATTATTCGTGATGTGTCAAAGTGATAAAAAGCTCTTAATCTGTTTCATGATAACAATTAAAATAATTGATATGAGGCAACACAGAGAAGGTGTACTGGTTCTTCTGTGAGTTACTTCTTGTAAATTGTGAAAAACTGTAAAAATGTCTCTGTCAGTTCAATTATTGTACATCTGGTAGATAGAACTATATTGACTTTCTCTGGGAATAATTCCACATCTGGAACAGGAAATACAGCTGGTGTCATTATCCAATTATTTTTCTAACAATTCACAATTATTCTCCAATAATCCTGTACCTTCTGGAAAGGTAAAGCAAGTGAAAGGAATATGTGATAGCAGTACTTTAAATATTTTTGATGGTGAGATTTACCTCAGCAATTCCAACAGTTATTCAATACAGTGTTTTGCCTTGGTCTTTTGATAAATAGAAACAGCTCCTTTAATTGTCCCTTTCTTCTACTGTAGTTCTAATGTCAAACATAAGTTAATTAATGTGGAGTTTTTCATGTTTTTTTATTTTGGTAATTCAGCATAAAAAATACAAGACTTATTTAAGTATATTAACAGAAAAGTTGTTTTTATCTTGTTATAATCACAACACTTCTCTTTTGTGGAAGTGCTGTCTTATATATCCTGGAGTTTTTCCTTTTCTGTTACATAATAAGCCTACAGTAAATATTTGAGACAATGTTTCATTCATTTCTAATTGAATCTTGCTATTTCTTCAAACAAGGAACTACCAGCCTGTGTGCTGGTCAAAATATTTATGCTACTGATGAAAAGCTATAAATTTCATGTTTACTCAATTCATATTCTTATCAAATATGTGTAAACCTTGGACAACAGCCCAACTATTCTCATAAGCATAGCAATTAGCTACTGCCAAATGCATCCAAAGTCAGTGCCTTTAGATTCACACTTCATCCTTAAAGTACGTTACAGAAACTGTGGGTCACATATTTCTCATGATTAAGTATTCTGTTTTAACCTATGACACTTGGTGATACTAACAAGAACCCTGAAATTGGGAAGCATCATTAGTGACATTTCCCTCTACCATTCCTGGTCAATTTTCCCAGAACTTTGTAACAAGGCTGATATTCCAGTCAATAATATGAACCAGCAGAGATGCATGCATGATTCTACAGACAACCCTGGGGTCTGTTTAAAGAAGAAGGCTACTTCAAGGTCAAATGAGAAGTTACAATCTTTAGCTCTGAAAAAAACTAGTTACAAAATAATTTAATCAAATGTATATGTAGATAATTGGCTTTTATTTTAAATTTTTATATCTGGGAATAATTATATGACAAAAGTTAGGCCTTATCTTCATTATCAATGATATTTCATTTTATTTTTAAATTATGTAGCATTTTTCCTTGGAAAATCAATATAGTTCAGTTGATTTATCAGCTAGGAGCTAAGTTCCTTTATGTTTTATATAAATACATGTTTCATGTACTTCTGGATAGATTATAGCTTTAGGTTTCTCCTAGAAACTGAGTTTTGCCTTTATCATTGCAGCAAATCAGTAAGAGTAACACCACCTCACACAGCTGCAAAATAGAGCCAACCTGCCCTGCAAGGAGCACCACCCCTGAAAGTAAGCGAGGCAACAAACAAGATGACGATGGACAGTGACCTGAGCTTCTGATGCAGGACAGTGCAGCTAGAATGCTGCTTTTCCTTTTGTCATGAATCCACTTTTATCAATACAGTGGCTGAATCAGGAGCTGGTTTTCCTCTGCAGATATTTATGATCTCCTTAAATCAGATTGTTTCTTGAGATATGAACTTGCATATGTCTTTATGACAAAATAAATGTAAGTTTTATCTAATAAAATATATATCTAATATGCTCAAATATCAGTCTTTAAAAGTGGCTTATTCCTATTGCCAATCCTGGACCACAGATGATGGGGTATATGTAGATTTTTATCTGTGCAAAATCCAAGAACTCTTTCTCAATAAATACTGAAATAAATTTACCTAAATATATACTCATATGTACACATAAGTAAAAAACTATAGGGGCCAGGAAGATAGCTCAGTAGAATAAGCACTTCCTTGGTAAGCTCAAGGGCCTGAGTTGTGATCCCCAGTTATATATATATATATATATATATATATATATATATATATATATATATATAGTGTGTGATTGATATTTTACTTGTATTTTATAAACTTGTCATATTTTACCATGTGAAACCCTAGCTGGAGTCCAGTCACTATATTTCATGTTGAGTAGTATTGTTTCATAATGAAAGATGAGCACATTTATCTTCTGACTCCCTATGGCAGTCAAAAGTGTGCTTTAAGGGCTGAGAAGGTCACTTGCTGGGTAAAGTGCCTGCTCTGCAAGCACAAGAACCTGGGTGTGATTCCCAGTACTGCACGTTGTGCTGAACCCACACCCAGCAGGCCACTGAAACCTCACGTGGAGGAGCATGCCTGTGACCCTAGAGCTGGGGAGGCTGAGACAGGTGGATCACTACGAGTGAGAGTTGTGTAGTGAGATCCTGTAACAAATACATAAAAGATTAAAACAAATTAGAAAGCCTTCTTTAATTCTATTATTTCTTTATGGTTAATCTACACTTTGTTTCTTGCTATTTTAAAAAAGACACTATACATTTTTTTTGGCATTCCATAACGTGACTATATACATGGTACAATAAAAAAAATATGGTGAAATTTGATATAAAAGTTTTATTATCATAAAAAGCATTGCTATTCACCTCCCTTTAAGTATTCTCCTTCACTCCCATCATCCTTCTCAGTTTTTGAAGGAAGTCAGGACGTCCTTTTTCATGAGTACCTTTCGCTTCGCTGTCACGATTACCCCAGTGTCCCAAACATAATCCAAAGTTTACCCTTCATGGTCATTTTCACCTTGGAGCAGAACCACCAGTTGCACTGGTTCAGATCTGGCTGGCAAAGTGGCTGAGAACACCCAGTGTTGCTGCCTCAGCCTGTTTTCTTACTGAATAACACCTGGCAGCAGCATTCAAAGAATTTTTTTAAAAAATCAGCTAATGAAGAAATCCAGGAAAGAGAATTTTCAGAGAGAAGACAAGAAAAATGGCAAAAATATGATCAAAAGAGCTGTGAATATTATGAGATGGCTTAATGCAAATGTGCTTTTTTATTTTTATTATGAGATGGCTTAATGCAAATGTAGTAATTTTTTTATTTTATAATTCATCATAGATTTAAATCATGCCTCATTATTTTAATAGAGGGTGCATATTGGTGCATGAATCATATATTAGACAATTTTTATAGAATTCTTATTCTTTCATATTTCCTCCCTTTTTCTTCCTTTCCTTCTGTCCTTCATTCTTCCTTCCTTCTATTCTACAGTGCTAAAATGAAACCTACAAACTAATTCATGCAAAACATGTGATCTAATATTGAACTCTACCCCTGTTTTATAAAATTATTTCTTAAACATTCATTCTCCATTTTTTTTTCTGTTCTCAACTTATCTCTCTGTCTTTGTCTTCATATGTCTGTGTCTCTGTCTCTCTCTAATTCTTTGCTGCACTTGTGGTATTAGGGAACAAGTTTAGGAGTGCTTAGCACTGTATTACTTACACAGTTCTTTCTAAAATTTGTATTTGTTTTGAGACAACATCTTGCTAAGTTGCCCAGGCTGCCCTTGAGCTTGAGATCCTCTTGCTCCAGTCTTCCAAACCACTAGTATGACAGGTGTGCAAAACTGTACCTGGCTCAATTATCTTTTCAAGACTTACATTCGTTATTAACTTTAATACTATTTTTAGTGTCTCCTACTTGTCTCATCTATACTAGTCTCTATCTTCTGCTTTGCCATTTTTCTATTAAAAACTATTTATTTGATGACGCATATGTTTTCAAAATTTCAAAAATCATTTTTTCTCACAACTACCTAAATAATTCTATCTGTGAACTCCTAAAAATTTATCATTATCACTTAAGTAAATTAGCATATATTTAAGTATATACTTTATAAATTTTAAATTCAAAATATGCAGCTAGTGAGGAGGAAGTAGCTCTATTGTTGGCTGTTTGGGTTTACTGGTGCAAATAACATTTTATCTTACATCAACTGTCTAATTTTCAACTTTTTTTTTTTTTGCAGAACTGGGGATTGAACTCAGGCCTTTGCGCTTGCCAGGGAAATGCTTATTACACTGAACCATCTCCCTGGCCCCTAATTTTCAACTATTTGTTATCCTGTAGACCCAAATTGTGTTTTGTTTTCTTTAAGGAATATATGATGCAAGATAGTTACTTCCTGACCCCGATAGGCTCAGGTCTCAACTCACTGTGAAGCCCCACAATTTCTGTCCACTTTGCAGTCTCCATAGTGCTGACACATGTGGCTACAGGGATGCTGGCAGTGTGAATCTCAACAGTGTGGATACTTTGCTTAAGGCGTGTGCTTTTGTGTGTGTGTGTGTGTGTGTGAGAGAGAGAGAGAGAGAGAGAGAGAGAGAGAGGAAAGAACTGAAAGAAGAGAGAAGAAGAAGAAGAAGAAGAAGAAGAAGAAGAAGAAGAAGAAGAAGAAGAAGAAGAAGAAGAAGAAGAAGAAGAAGAAAAAGAAGAAGAGAGGTCAAATTGTGAACACTCTTCTCTGTTCTAATGCCTAGGATGCCTAAATGTGAGTATACATATGTCCACCCCAGAAATCTAATAAGGCTGTCCAGTAAACAAAGGCATTTGAATTAATTTTTTTTTTCAGGACCTCTGCAAGATTTTATTAACAACAAACAAAACCCTCTCTGGTTGCTTTTCCTCTACCCCAGAACAGAGTCTGAGAACTCAGTTAAGTTATACAATTCTAATTCAGTCTGGCCATAAAACCAGAATTAGATCAAATAGTCACTAGATTAGTAATTGAGATGAACACAGTTAAGGATCAGAGAACTATATACCAAATTATATTCAGAATCAATCTTCAAAGTAATTGCAGACTTACCTAGTGTGTTTGCTAAAAATGGTGTAAATACCAGACTCCAGCCCAGAGCCAGGGAATCAATTTCCAGGCAGACCCTGGGATTAGTACCACTGGAAGTATTTGAGGAAAAGTGATGCAATCTATATGCACCTTCTTTTTTTGGGTGGGGTACAGTTGTCTATTGATGGTATTGCAATGACAGGAGCCAGGGCTCCTGAGGCCCCTCCCTTCCAGGGGACTGGGATGGAAGCTGTGAGGGGAGATTCTCAGTGTTGTGGCTGAGTAGGGCAGTGATTGCTACAGCATTGAATTAAAGTTGAGTAAAACTTAATGAAAATATATTTCAAAAAAGAGACTATATCGTATTTTCATTTTTACATTCCATATAAGCCAACATCAGGTATGATGCTTTAGATCATTCTTTTATGCCTCCGGGGTTAATACAGATGGCATAAATGGTAAACTAGTTGAATATATAAAATCATGGTCACATAGTTGTTCTGTATTAAATAGCCAAGTTTTTGAATAATCCTCTGCTAGAATGTGTAATTAGAGAAGTGCTAATCAAATGTGTTTCTACTAGATAGTACATATAAACCCATTTGAGGATTAATAGAAATATCTGAGAAATTAAATTACTGTTCAGTTATTAATGGTGAGACACACTGTTTTCCCTCATGATATTCCTTTTGATAGTATAAATTTTTCTGTGTTTTGCATTTAAAACCCTCTGCAACCTATAAAACTAGACACTGCATTTGGTATGTTTGAATAGATCACTCACTACTAGCAGACAGAAAGTTCCTAGTCATATAAAGAGTCATCATGTTTCCCAATGACTGTATCTCCCTGCTAATTGTTCTCCCAAGGTCATTGATTTATTATACACAGAGTAACATAAACTTTAGTTTGAATGTCTTATTATGCAATAAGTAAGCTTGTATCTGGACTCTAATATATTTTGTTTAATGTTATGGAATTTGTGGTTTTAAAAATATTTTCTTTAAAGAATACAGAACAGTAGGAAAAGAAGAACATTAGAAATGCCACAAAATTTCACTAAGCAAAGTAATAGGAATTCAGAGATGGTTGTTCTATGGCATGACGCTATCGTGAAATTAATTTAGGTTACCAGATATAAATGTGCAAAAGTGGTTAACATGCAAAGCAAAACAAAACAACAAGGAAGTTATAAGAAATTAAAAAGGAAAAATACATTACCTATTCATTTCAAAAAATCAACAGAGATAGGCAAGACAATAATCGGGTGCACACATTCTCTCTTTCGTCCTTTTTCCTCATCTCAGTTTTTCCTTCCCATTAAATGACTTTTTTCCTTTCACAGTATATATTCTACCTTTCAGATTTTATTTACTCTTTAAAGTTTTCACATTAGTAAGACAATAAGATGTTTATATATGTGAGTCTGATTTACTTAATTTACATTTGCAGTCTCTAGTGGCATCCATTTATCTACAAAAGCCTTGAACTTATCTCTTTTTACAGCTGAGTAGTACTGCATTTTGTAAAAATACCTTATACTTTTATGTATTCTTGAATTAATGGCATTTAGGTTGTTGCCAAGATTTAGCTATGACAAATTGTGATTACTATAAATATGAGTATATATACATCACAAAGAAAGGCAGGGAACATCACAACACACGACTTAAAATTATTTGTGATAGCAAAATCTTGGAGACAACCAAGATGTCCATCACATGAGGAATGGTTGAAAAGATGTGGTATTTCTGTATAATGGAGTATTACACAGCTATTAAGAATGATAAGTTAGAAACATTTATACTGAAGTGGATGCCACTTGAACATATACTCATAAGTGAAATAAACCAGACACACATGTGTAAATATCATATAGTCTCACTACTATAAGAAGCAAAAAGCAGAAATACAAATGGAAATGCACAACAACAACTAAAATCAATTGAGTCAGATAAGGTAAAGTGAATGGCATATGCTGCAGGATACTAATCAGCTTTTCTTCTGGATGGTTAACAACCTAAGATCACAAGTCAGAGTTGGAGAAATAGAAGAACCACAAGGCCAGCCAACATTTTTGTCCCTAGCCTTTCAAGGTCAGTGAAGACTCAGGACATAGGAGAACCTGTACTGAAACATCATGAAACTCAGTTGAGCTCCAAATGTCCTGAACAAGGAGATTATGGAGCCACAGAGGAAAGAGTTAGAATTTCTCTAGTGTGCCTGGGGAGAGTCACATGGAGAGAAAACTTTCTCTCAGGCTCTCATAGAGAGCAAACTGGTCAAGCATTGGTCATGACCCATCCACATGGATGACACAGACAAAGGATCTACAGAATAAGGTACGGGACTACAAGATAAAACCTGAGGGGACTTCACTGACCTCATAAGAAACAAAAAGTACATGTGTTGGTATATAGGTCTTGCTCTATCTAGGTCTTAACCATCCAGCAGAAAAGTATAAAAATGAAGTATACACCGTGGGGCCATAATAATAAGTTGAGCTGTAAATGGCTATGGTCGACAACTTCTTCGGATAACTCATTATTGTTGTGGAATGCTGAACTGTGTGGATTGTGTCATCGAGCTCAGGCACCTAAAACAGTTGAATGACAATGGAGTGGCCATCTCTGACAGGTGTAGAGCAAGGAAGGGGCATAGAAATTAAGAATCATGATATGTGTGTATGGATAGTACAGTTGGGATGGATAATGCTGTGCTTCTATATAATTCTGTGAGAGGCAAGATTTGCACTAATGGTGGTTGGACAGGATATTATGTCGGCTTCTAGTACTATGGACAACCACTAGGAAAATAGCAAGGTAGAAAGTATTAATTATTGAATCTTTGGTGTAATTCAGGTATAAATAATAAGATATGCAAACAGCTACACTCTCTTAATTTACTGATAAGAGACATATGGTATAATAATTTCTGTAAGTATAAAATCATGTACGCACCTTCTATGATACCAAAACATTATGAAAACAGTTTTCAATGTATTGATTTATCAAATCAATCTTGTCAAGGTATCTTAAAACTGTCTCATTGATATTTGTACTTCAATAAAATAAAAATTCAAAAAAATAATTTTAAAATAAAACAAACACAGATGAAAAAAAATTATACTACGAAGCTACTCTGGTAAAATCAGCATGGTACTTGCAGAAAAACAAAACAAAATACAGACCTGAGAATCAAAGGAACAGATCAGAAGATGCAGACACAACTACAAACCCACTCAGGCAAAATACCTTTGACAAGGGAACCAAATACTGAAAGAAATAATGATAGCCTCTTTAACAAATATTGCTGGAAAAACTGGCTTACCACATGTTGAAGGATAAAATTAGACACATGCTTATCCCTATGCACAAATCTATAGTCAAAATAAATCAAAGATTTAAACAGTAAAACTCAAACACTAAATATCTTGCAGGAGAAAGTACATAGAAATCTCATATGTGTATGTAGAGAATACATAAACAAAAATCAAACTGCATGCGAAATACTTCAAAGAATCAGGAATTGGTATAACATCTTTTTGAAAACTTTCTGCATGTCAAAAGGTATCATCAATACAGTAAAAAAGAAAACTCACAAATCAGGAAAATAATTATAGCAGACTGTCCCGTAGACCAAGGACTCATAGCTAGAGTACATAAAGAATTGAAGAAAATCAGGCCTGAAAAATTCAAAGACCCAATCTCCAAATGGTCATCTGAGATGAAGAGATGCAAATGACAAATAATGCATGAAGAAACACTCACCATCATTTGTCATTCAAGAGATGCAAATTAGAACAACAATGAGATACTAGCTTGTACCACAGGGCATGGCCATGATCAACAGGTCAGCCAATCTCAAATGCTGGGGAGGCTGTGGGAAAAAAATGAGCCCTTCTCCACTGTTTGTGGGACAGTAGGCTGGTACAACCATTGTGGAAACAAGTATAGAGATTCCTTGAAAAACTAGATTTGGAGGTCCTATTCAAGCCA
Source organism: Ctenomys sociabilis (assembly GCA_004027165.1). Classification (NCBI taxonomy): domain Eukaryota; kingdom Metazoa; phylum Chordata; class Mammalia; order Rodentia; family Ctenomyidae; genus Ctenomys; species Ctenomys sociabilis. Next base: position 61,760 of record PVKA01009898.1, read on the forward strand.
GCTATTCCCTTCCTAAGAATTTCTGTAAAAGAACTTAGAAAATCTAAATCTTGAAATTCATCTACAATGATCAATTAAAAATCTTTTTGATAAGTCGGCATTAAGTAATGTTAAGTTTTCCTAAAAACGCAGTGTATCATGAAATGTAATGCATGAAATTTAAGTGCAAGCAGGAGGTTGGCTTTTCATATTTAAAAATAAAAATTTAAATTCATTATTAACTTTATACATTATTTATAAAGAATTTTTTACTCTTAATGTAATAATAACCAAATTTTATTATGCCAATATACACACATACCATAATTGTTAGTCATGTAATTTTTGAATACCTAGAAATCTAAGGCCATATTTGAAATGAGATCTATTATATAGATTCATTTGTAAATTGCTTAAAATCTTTTTTAATTTAAGCAATTAAAATCATTAATTAAATATCCTTATTTTATATGATGCATTTTGAAAAGTCATCTTTATCATAATTTCTAACACAATAGTTTCCTCCCAAAACAATTCAGTTTAATAATTTGGAAAAAGTTCTTTTTTGTTTGTTTTGTTTTGTTTTTGTTTGGTTTGTAATCAGGAAATCAAACATACGGCTATGAAAAAATAAATAAAAAATAAACAAACAAACAAACATATGGCTATGCATGCTAAGTAAGAATTCTTCCACTGATGTAACTCCTCGCCCTGAAATTTTTCTTTGAACTCATTTTTGTTTTTTTTTAAATAATTTTTTAATGTATTTGGTCATTGCCAGGTCTCAGTATGCAACTTGGACTGGTGGTGATCCTTCTGCTCTCAGTCTCCCCAGCTTGAGGATTACAGACATGCGCCACCATGCCCAGATCTGGCTGGCTCAGTCTGCCCTGTGAGCAGGGCTAGCATGGCATGTGGTGCCAGGGATCAAACTATGTTCCTCGTGTTTGCCTAAGCTTACCAAAGCAGACACTTCAGTCTGCAGAGCTATATTGCCAGCTCCATAAAAGTAATCTTGTGTCTGTGCATTAGGGATACAAAAATCAAAGAACTAAGTCATTCACAATCATGAGCAGTTTAGTGGGATATGTCCTCCTAAGTCCTATGTGTGTATATGCAACATGACATTTTGTGGGATGGAGATTGTACAGTGAGTGCCATGCCTTTCCACATAATATGAATATTATTTACTTCAAAATCCCAAAGATACAAGAGTATTTTTGATAACCAAGAGTATAGTATCCCAACTTAGTTTGCTAGAAAAAATTATAATTCTGCATTTGTTGTGAACAAAATATTCACTGAAGTTAGAAATGACATCAGGCTTCTAGAAAGAAGTATTGGAAAAGCTACAAATATAATATTGTCTTTCCTTAGTGCCCAATTTAAAATAAGACCTCAAGCAACGTAGTGCACTGAGCATGTTTCTGACAGTTATCAGATCTCTACCATTAAGGTTTGAGCAGGCAGGTATTCTCCCACTGAATTATTAATTCCTTCCTGTGGTAAACTTAAAAGGTGCACACAGGAGGCCTCTCACCAGGGTGTGATGCTCAACGCTCCTCACACACCACTCCTTGGGTGCTTATTTCTGCCATTCAGCTGCCAGCTTGATGAAAAATCCTGAAACACACTACCAGAGGTGTTGGAACAATTCCAAATACAAGGTGCACCTTTCTATCCCTTTGTCTATCTCAATGAAAAGGCCATTAAATGCTATCTAACTCACTATTTCTGATTTTTTAAATACATTTTCACTTGTGCACAACTGTGGATCTTAGATGCTGCAATCAGAGTATGGACTCTGTGCATTATAAGCCGAACTGCTTATGTCAGATGCACATACGGGCCCAAGGCTACAATGATATGCTTAAAATCGTGGTCTGCATACCGAGAAACTAGGAGCCCTTAGTTCCCTCACCTACCCTTTCCTTCCACTTTTCGGTTTTTAAGCTCAAACCACATGTAGCTCCAAGAGCTCACTGCAAGAAGAAAGTTCTTTCTAAAAACTAACAAAAGAACATCTATATATAGGGATTATTATCTTTTCAATCTTATTTATTTATTTATTTTCTGTATTTAGGACAGGGTCTCATTATGTAGATTGGACTCACAGTGATTCTCCTGTTTTTAGCCTCCTAAGCCCTGGGATTAAAGGTACACACCACCACAACCAGTATCAACCACCTTCTCAGCATGCTTTGTGGGCAGGGCTGGCATGGTAGGCTGGGAATCGAACCCTGGCCACTGTGCTCCACCAAAGTAAGTGCTTTAATCTGCTCAGCTATCAGGCTGGCCTTTTTAAAAATTTTAATTTATTTAATTATTTATTTGGTACAGGGTATCACTGCACAGTTTAGACTCACAGTGATCCTCCTGTCTCAGCCTCCTCAGCCCTGGGATTACAGGTGTATGCCAGCCAGCCTGGATATTGTGACTTGCATGGGGCACCCAGGGTTGTGGGACAGACGTGGCATGTGGTTATGGGGATCAAACCTGGAACCTTGTGCTTGCCAGGCAGGTGCTTAGACCAAGTTATCTCCAAATGTCATATAAAGACTATTTTCATACTTCTAACATAATTTGGCCATCAGGATTTATCCTTTATATCCAGCAGCATTATCTAAAAATACCTACAGAACAATGATAAGAAAATCTGAACTCCGCTTCCTGTCTGTACACTTTCCCTCTTGCACCCCTTGAATAGCCAGCAAACTTTCCATGACTTCAAATCAGGCCCTTCCAAATGCAGCCATTCTTGTGAAGCTCCAAAAGAGTACAAAAAGCACACTACATTAGCTGCTGAGTTCTTACATGTGTGAACTTTCAATATATAGAAAGACTAGACATGTCCAATAAGAACTTCAATGTCCCTTGTGCATAATAACATTGAGTAAATTGCACATATATTCTTAACAAAGACTATAATTTTAAAGTGTCACCTAAATAGGAACACTTCGGCCTAGAATAACTCATCTTTATAGTAGTCTATTGGAACACATGAAATGTGAAAATATCCTGCTTAACCAGTGCTGGTGAGGTCAGCATCCTTCAAGGCCATTTAGTAGATCAGAAGTCATTGTAAGCCAAAGGAGATCCGAAACCCATGAAAGAATGTGCCAGCTAACCGACCAGTACTAATAGAGAAAATAGCAGGAACTGTTTGCTTAGTTTATGTTTTTACCTTTCGTATATGAAAGAGAATAATTGCTAGTTGTCTTATTTTGCCCGTTTTATTAATAAAATTTGTAAACATTTAAGCATTTCTGTGAAGAGGGTGGCCTTTATAGATTACAACTAGTTTAAAATCAGTAATAATGCCAATAACAGAACTTGAGACTCAACTCAATCTTTCTATCATTTCTATATTTCAAGTCAATATCTCGGTCCTGAGATATGTTCAAGACCTTAGTCTTGGTCACTGATACTTTTATTTTTTATTGTTGAAGTGTAGAAAGCTTGAGTGAATTTTGCAATCTTAACAAAGTCTCAATGGAGCAAATGCATGTGGTTACATCCAAAGAGCTTTCTCATTACCTGACATAGACCCTGCAAGATAGTGCTGTGCTCCACCAGCTTAGATGCTTGTAGTAAACATGAAGATGACCTGCAACCACGAGAATTATTTTCTTTTAGAAATCCCTCAACAGCAGAATACTGCATTGCTTTTTCAGGGTAGTCTCAGGTCTGTAACTAAAAGAAACGCTTTGCTGAGAGGTGTCATCACTTCTCCTCAATCTGGAGAACGTCTCTGGGATAGAGTGCAAGACGACTCAGTCTGCTTTCTTGAAACTTCACCTTTTGCAATAACTGGAATCAGGGGTAGGATTGTGAACACAGGCACTGAAGTGGGATCCCGGCACAAGTCTGTGCACTACTGCACAGCTCTGGCATTTGATCAGATAACTACTGGCAGCTAGTTCACAGAGCTCCTAGCATGGTACTCTGTCTCGTGGGAGTGAGCTGGCCTGACACACCAGAGCACGGAAAGGTACTAGTTCGTGTCATGGGTGAGAAGTCTAAAAATGACAAGGCAGGGAGAATGTGTAACTAAAAGGAGAGTAAACTTGGTTAGCTCTTAGCTAAGGTCACCAGTGGACTTACAGTTAAGGGGTGAGAAGTATTGCAAGCTATTTGGTGAAAAAGAACTTATGTCCTAAGCCGGGCGTGGTGGCACATGCCTGTAATCCCAGCACTCGGGAGGCTGAGGCAGGAGGATTGTTGTGAGTTCGAGACCAGCCTGAGCTACAAAGTGAGCGTAAGGCCAGCCTGAACTGCATAGTGAGACCCTGTCTCAAAAAGACAAAAAAAAAAAAAAAAGAACTTATGTCCTAAATGAAAATGTACTCTCCTGCAACTACGAAGCAGAGCAAAGAGGAGCCACAGTCTAGAGGTTAGAAGTTCCCCAGATGGAAGCTGGTTATGACCAAATGAAGACATTATGTAAGATAAACTGGATTCTGATCAGTTTATGAGACTAAGCTGACTTAAAGTTAAAAAAAACTGGTGGACAGGGATGTTATGTGGTGAAGTTCATACAAGTAGAGCCACACTCAAATTTGAATCTCAGTGGTATGGATTAAACTCATGAACTCATATTTATTTCCTAACAGTTACTTTTGTTGATTTGCTATTTTATTAAAAATTTAAATTCTTTATTTTTATTTATTTATTTATTTATTTATTTTTTGACGAACCCGGGGATTGAACTCAGGACCTTGCACTTGCTAGGGAAGCTCTTATTCCATTGAATCATCTCCCTAATGTTATGGCCTAATGTTAAGCTTTGACCCCCTTAGTTTTCCTGTTATGCAAAAAAATGTTGTTTATTGTTAACTTCTGATTACACCCACCCGTTCTCCTGAGAACAGCTCGAACCCCGTATTCTCAGAAATGCTCCCCCTTCCTCGTCTACCCAAGAACATCTTGAGACACAGCAAGGCCATGTTATGAACATCTTGAGACATGAC